>JAUJYS010001459.1:0-17431 GCA_033995665.1 Melogona broelemanni | reverse complement strand
TCGGCTGCACTGGGAATCGAACCCAGATCCGCTGGTTGGCGAGCGAGCACGCTACCTCTCGGCCACAGCGGACGGACTGTGGCGAATGTGTAGCAAATTGGAAATATTCAAAGTTTAAAGGACACCATAACAAAATCGAGACACAATAAAATCAAAATTCTGTCACAAATCAAATTTCTGTGTCTGACTGGGGGAAAAAATAGACTTTTTTTTTTCAAACACCGGCACAGATTCAGGCTTCGTATTTAGTGGATCGCCATTTGGTCCAATTACCAAGGAAAACAGAATTAAAATTAGCTCTTTCTTTATCGCAACCCTAATCTAAAAATATATAATATACTCGTTGTATTATCAAGCAATGTAGATAAGATCTCGATAGAGAAACTAGACAGTAATTTGAATACAAAATTACGCGTAGACGAAAAGGTTGAAAAGCTAGGTGAAAAAATACTGATCCCCGATAAAGGTACGATAAATAAACATTTTTCATTAACCAAAAATATGAACACATAGCGCATTAAAAAAATGCAATCATTCTAGGGAATATGAGCAAGAGATTCTGAATCCGTTGTGGAGTCTGAGGGACATTGAAAAAAATGCAATCATTCTAGGGAATATGAGCAAGAGATTCTATCACCAGTACCCCGAGTTGAAAAAAAAATATAAATATATATATCGAAAGCCCGAGTCGCAGCAGAGTAGTCCTTTTGCCATGTTTATATTGGCTTTGGACGAGATTTAATCGACAAAGGAGCAGTTTTAAATGATCCAATTTGCTTTCCCTTAACAAGAAATATCCCGGAGTCGCGATCCTAGCGGAAATCGTGGGCAACTGAGGCACCACACCTTTACAGAGATATTTTTCTCACTTAAAAAAAAACATCCGCCAATACTGAAAAAAAAATATGTTCAACTATTATTACCACTAGAATCGGTAAAAACGTTTATAAAATTTTGTCCATAGGAGGTTAAACTACGGGGCGGACATATGACTCGGAGGCCGTGGTCAGTTTCGCGGGGCACCGCCTTCTCTTCCTGCCGCCACAGAGATGCTATCGCACAGCGGCTGGCGTCTACTTAACCTCCCGAGACCCTCTTGTCCACATGGAAACCCTTATGAACATAGAATTCGAGGTTCTCGAGCGCGCCTATGGAGAATTTTCACCAAAACCCCGGAATCAAATATCCGGTAACCGAAACGGTAACCGTAACCAAATAATCCGGTAACCGAAGGCCCAATCCGGGAATTGAATCATAGATCGCCGCGCGTCGCGGGCGGTCGCTCTGCCGACTGAACTACGACGACAGCATCTGCGGATCTTAGGATGACATACTACAGTATACCTGCGTACGTTCCGATGTTCGACGCACCAAACAGACGGCAGACAAACGCCGAGTCACGGGCGTCGCACTGTCCCGTAAATACTTATGTTTCCGCCGGGTGCCACTGCGCGGAAGGTGCCCGCAACATGTCAAGTCTACGTGCGTGGCACAGGTAAACACGAGCCAGGCATAGGTTGCAAATGCAGACAGCCTTGCTAACAAGTTCGTACGTCGGACATTTGGTCTGTCGTTCCCCCGACTAATTGGCAATTTGACTCGGACGGACCACGGGAGCACTCTCCTACCTGCCCCGAATTCGTTCCAGTTGTTACTGGTCGTGCATTATTTGTGCAAGTAATTAATGGTTATGTGATAGGGGGGAGAGGAAGGAGGAGGAGGAGGAAGTGGGCTGTCCCGCATAGCAACGTCATGTTCTATTTGAAAGTTACTTAACTTAAGCTACGTTAACAAAAAAGTGCACAAGCACGTCGCCGTCGCACATAGAGTTCAAAAAAAAATATTGAATTGATATTGGAAGCTGCACTGCCAAACAAAACTTACCCTCTATCAAAATAACTCTCAGAGTTGAGGAGTTGAGGTCAGGGGCCAAAAAGCATTCTACATTTATTGCAACTTTAAAATAAACGAAAAAAAAAATAAAAAAATACACGAGAATCTGGAGAAAAGATAAATGAAACTTTAACCTTGAGCTTACTAGTACTCGGTAACATGTTTTCATGGTGTCATTGCGCCCAGACGAAATATAAACACATTTTTTTTTAATCACCGTAGCGCCTAGTGCACTACAGTACTGCACCCTCATGTCTCTATGGAGATGTGCGAGGGGCAGGGAAGGGAAGGAAAGATGGATGCAGGATCCACCCCTAAGCTCTGGACTCCCTAATGGAAGCTCAGGGGTGACGCCAGTACCCCAGGCTAACGAATAAACAAAAGACTGCGCCGGGAATCGAACCCGGGACCGTCGGCTTCGTATGATGTCCCCATACCCACTGAGCCATCGGTACGAAAACCGAATGAGTGTATTCTGGGCATGTGTGGTTAGGAACGAAATGGACGCGTGGTACAACAAGCTAAAGCATCGCGAAAATGAACCAGAGCGTGTCAGTGGTCAAAATTTCGTGTTAACTTTATCCAAACTCCCATGGATTATGATGGAGGGTAAGTATTGTTTGGTCGTAGAGTTCGTAATATCGATTCAATCATTTGTTTTTAAGCTACGTGGTATTAATTAATAGAAATGCCCGGTCAAGGCTCCCATTCTAAGATCATTTTGAGCCCGTGAGTGGACAAGTGACGCTGACAGGGATAATTTCCGGACAGATAGGTCCACCAAATATTTTGTTGGTAATGCTTAAATCCCTCCAATTTTAGTTTGTCGCGCCTACACCGTTTAGTAGTCGGTGGTGCATGAAAAAAGAAAACAGTTGGCGAACCACTGACCACAACATCGCGTGAGCTAGTGCACACATGATTGACGTTGCGCCGTGGTGATGCTCAGAGCGAGTCTGTATGTACGACGGCGCTTCAGCGATATAATGAGCCGCAGAAATACCAAATCTCATATCTGGAAAAGCGTGCGCATAAACTATTGTGTATAGTCGAACGTGCATTTGAGCCATCACCGATTCGATTGAGCGTCTCGACATAGACGCACCTTGCATCAAGTACATGTACATATGTCCTCATGAGGCCCAAAAATTGAGAGGACACGTTTTTCGTTTAAATATGCATCAACAATTGGCAGATACTCACGTCGCCTAACCTGCAATCTGCAGCCCTGCATTGCAGACGACGAGTGCGTTTACCAATTACTTTGTTTCCCCCATAAACGCCATACGCGCCCAATACTTTTGCAGGTGCTACGGCTATGGGATCTCAGGAAGAATAAAAGATAAAAAAGGTTCGTCAGGGATGTTGACGCGAAATTAACGTTGGCAGCGGATGGCACGTCATCGTCGTCAGCGGTTGGCTCCAGAATAGAAAATGGCGCCTGCGCTTGTCATCGATCAGACCGATAGATGCGATCGATTGCGAAACACGTTTGAGGAAATCAGCGTTTTTTTTTTGTTTGTTGTTGTTGCTAGTTTCAATTACGAACCTCTGCATATTTTCGATAGAATGTGTCGCGTAAAAAAACCTGATTGAAAACCCCTGAACTACAACTGATGTACAAAAAATCAAAAACCAAAAGTGATGTGGCGGATACGCCAGCAATTCATTTGTGACATAACCGTCCTGCGATCTATCTATGGCGCTGCTGAGGCGGTCGTAGAGGTTACTGGTGAAAATGTGATTCTCCGTAAATGTTCTTTCGAAAGGTACAGAATCTCCTGCAGTGCTACTAGCGCTACGGTGAATAAAGTATAATAATAATAAATTCATTGTGCGGTCGCCGTAGTCCAGTGGTAGAGAATCCGCCATCTGTGCGGCGATCCCGGGTTTGATTCCCGGCTCGGGTTTTTATTCGTTATTGGATTCAAAAGTGCTGGTGCTGATGAAAATGTGCCCCTCCACAATTTGCTCTATCGAGGCGGTACAAAATTTCCTGTCGTGTTATTTACTTTTCAGTGATGACAATCAACGATTGTCAAAAAAATCGTGTTTGGGGAAAAAAATGTTTTCAGCGTTAGAATGACGCATGGACATTGACATTCGCATTCATCATGGTCTCGTACACCCTACCCACCCCACATCCGGAACACGTTCCCGTGTTATCCAGTGGTCCCCGCCGTGGACGCAGCCGGACAACACGCTCTCTCTCCTATTACGTGATTCGGCCGCGTGACCAGCACCCAAGAGTCGTTGATGGTCAACAAGATAACTGGGGTAAAAAATAAATTGACCCCGCGCGGGAAAGTATTCATACGTGCTATGCGAACATATTAGTACAGATCATCAGGAGCGTCGCTTTGGAGAAATAATGCGTCCATCGAGAATATTGCGTAAGAAAGAACTTTGAAATACGGTTAAAAAGAAAAGTATTCAACGCCGATGCAAACTAATCTGTTCGCAGAGCAGACAGCGCACCATGCTATCCCCCCGCACCAATGTCACTCGTCATCATCAGGAAGAAGGATTAGGCGATGTCCGTCATGACAACATCGCCCGACGAACAACGCCACGAAGAGATTGTGGCAGCCATTGTGGCCCGCGGGGCGTCCGATCCACCGGTCTCATAATATAGGCGACACACGATACCCCAACCTGACAAGACGCCTTCACTCACACACGCTTTTTCTACTTGTATTTCTGATTTCCGATCAGACATATTCCGAATACCTTTCGGTGTATCTATGCACGTTGCACTATCCTCCCGAGACCCTGGGTCCTTTCTCCGAAACTCCGGATCAGACAAAGCAATATTTTTTGCTGTCAGCGACCAGTATTGGGTAGGAACGGAACGGAAATTCCCATTCCTAGGAACTGGTTCCTTTTTCGAGTTTCCATTTTATTTTTATTTTTGAGGAACGGGAACCGGTTCCTTTTTATTTTTGAGGAACGGGAACTGGTTCCTTGTTATTTTTGAGGAACGGGAACTGGTTCCTATTTTCATTGGAGGAACGGGAACGGAAACTGAATCCTTTTTTCATCGGAGGAACGGGAACGGGAACTGGTTCCTTTTCAAAAGGGACGAACCCAACACTGTCAGCGACTGACCACATACAATCTAACACAGCACACTTGCAAGAATTATAATCCAACAACCACCTCGTGTTTGAGACGTGCGCCTCACTTGCACTTGCCACCATTGCACTTGCCAATCGTATCCCCTTGGTAAGTGGGAACGTCACTGCGCTCCTAAGTATTTATTTCAATGTGTCACACGATTTTATTGCTTTACCGTTGCTTTTATTTCTTTTAACTCTGACTTGGCGTTTCACAGTACCTTACACAGACAGCGCTACGGATCCGTCGTGTAGCTCAGTCGGTAGAACAAGTCATTAATTATCTATCTGATACGTTGAATACTATTTAATAATTATCATTCGGTATAAGCTGTCACGCAGTGGAACGGTTCCAGATTAGATTTCCGGCACCGTCTTCGATCCCGGGGTCCTGTTAAAGTATGGTTCTCGCATAGTGGTGAAGCACAGAGTACAGAATAGCATGTGCATAATTAATACACGACAACAAGCTCACGAAAACACGTCAGTATCTAATTTCTATAAGATATCTCGAATTACAGTGCGCGTTTAGAACAATACGAGTAGCAAATTGAAATTAAAAGTGCGGGAGAATCCCGTGGTGAATGTCGAATAAATAACAAATAAACTTTCATTCTTTTTAAATGCCTTTCATTATTTTTAATTAAAAAAATGTGAGGCAATTACATTTATCAGTTTCGTTACTGATGAATATAATTGCCGAACTAGCATAGTGAGGCAATCGATAATGAGGGGCTAAATCAATTATACTAATATAATTGCCGAACTAGCATAGTGAGGCAATCGATAATGAGGGGCTAAATCAATTATACTAATATGTTCCTGTTGCAGTTAACTGTAGCGGTTCACTATCGGTCATTAACAAAATACATGAACGTAAAAAATAAAAACGTTCTGACCAAAACCAAGTGTGGAATCGAGTGATTATCGCTTCAAGAAGGAACCAACCCGGAGCCACAGGCCCCGGCTAGGAAGCCCACAAGGAGGGAATAGTCTGGAGTACCGAGGGTGTGAATTACTGGAAACCGAAATGCACCTTCGCTTGTCAGCGACCCATTCAGTGGCTCCCTGAACCCGAGAGGCCACGGGCCACAGGCGGGGTGAACCGAAACCCGCGGTATAGAGGGTTTCGGGTGAACATCAGGGCCCACCCGCCGAGACGATTCCCTCCATTCAGAACGCGACAAAGCGGGCGCCGGTATTCGAGCCCTACCAGCCGCGGGGTTCCATGTGTCTACCGCGCTTGTAACAAGATTTATTAAAAAAGGGAGTGTCAAAAACGGGAGAGCGTCACTAGTGTGTAGCCACTCGCGGGTGTTTGCTTCGCTTTCGAAGGGACACTAATGGGAGAGAAATCAGTTTGCAGTTAGACTTGTTTTCTATTAGTAACAAATTAATATTCAAGAGTATCTAAATTAAATTAACAGTTTGTGAATGAAAATACAAGATGTCCCTCCTTTGTCTCTCCCTCCTTCCTCATCCCTTTCTAGCTCAGCTTATAGATGTTTAACCGCAGCTACACACTAGTGACGCTGTCCAGTTTATGACACTCCCTTTTTTCCGGGATCGTTTCACAAGCGACGCGGTCTCGGGCAACCCAGCCTCGGTGCCCGCGCCCTGTGCAAACTAAAATTCCCCCTCCCTCCCGGTCGAGCGGGATGCATTATGACGGCGGATCTAAATCCTCATTCACGCGTCCGCACATTGCGCATCACACGCCGGGAATAACAATGGGTGAAATTTAGGCGGCGATCAAACGGCGCAGGTGTTGATTTATTACGCCTGCAATGAGCACACGTGCCAAACCTTTTACCAGATTTCAACACGTGTGGATGTGCGTCAATGAATAGGGGAAATACCACCAAATGAGGAACTGCCTGCGAGTACACATTGTTAAAAAACATTGAAATTAAGAAAGACGAAGGGACACGTTTAAGTGCTTTCAAAAATGTGGTCATCTTTTTTTCCAAATTGAATGCAATTACGAATGTATGTCAATTCGTAATTTTGAAATGTATCCCAAAAATTAATTAATCACTCTGTTCGTCTTTTCTTTTTGGCGCTGTTCTCGAAAACATGCGTTCCTACTAACATTATATACTTAGCTACAGTAATTCGATCAGCTTGGTACCGACGTAATACTCAAAAATAGGACAAAACAAAAGAATCATGTAACAATCGTTTACGCGCATACAATAATCGTTTAGCGATTTGGTCAGTGATCACTTTATTGATAGAACCTAAAAAGCTCTTCTTAAATGAGAAGATTTATGTTACATCATAAAAGAGTTGAGCGACTAAATCATTGAACGTTGTTGTATGCCCCGTGGTGAAAATGACTGCGATAATAATATTTATAATTTATTAACGAATGAAGGGAATTTGCAAATTGTTTCTATACACAGTGTGTAATTCAAAAAAGTGTCAGAATGTAATCGCCATAAATTGATGAATTTAGCACAATTCTGCAGATTTCGCAATCCCAAATGTTCAAATTCAGAATTTTCAGAACACGTTATTATCGACCAAAAACGTAAACTGAAAAAAAACTGTACCCATGCACATGTATTCAGAAAGGAAGAGAATTACTGCTTTTTTTGGCGACCACAGGAATGTCGTCCGTTTTGAGGATGGATGAACCGGACGGGGAAAAAAAGAGGGAAAAAATGCGCTTCGATTCGGGGGATAGCGAAGTTGCGGGAAGCGTGTAGGAAACAATTTATGTGAATTCGCCCAAACGGCGCAGGTATTGTGGGTGTCAGCCTAGCCTGCAGACGAAACACTCTTCGTCTGCGACAGTGGCTCCACCATAAATTAAATGGAAAGACATAAACGGTCGGCCGGACGATTGCGCCGAAGCGAAATTGGAAAAACAGCACACCCATTTGCCGCGATTTTCGAGGCACTGTTCATGGCGTCGTTCGGGTTAACATTGTTCTTCGTATAAAAAAATGGGCGGCGGATTTTAAACAATAAAAAAATGTGGTGGTTAAATTGCAAACCTGATCGCGACACCGAGTTCAATAATGCGTAAACGGACAGCACTCTAACCCACGCACCTATGTGAACAAACTATTAATTTCTGAATATCAGCTACTCTACATTTACGAGGATGTATTAAGGTGTACTGAAAATACGCAGGAGGTATATTTTTATTTAAACCATCTATGACTGCACATCATGTAGGCTCAAGGATATCTTTAGATAACGATGAGGATTATCACCGTGGCTGGAGGCATAATGCAAATTTTCATTTTTGGTAGGAAAAATTGTTAAAGATGTATAATTTTAAGGGGAAATTTGTTGAGCGTTGTTGGGTTGGGTTGGGTTGTTTGTTGTTGGGCGGAAAAGGTTATTTGCTGTATTCTTTATCTACCTTATTCTCAGGTATTTTCAGCAGGATTTTTATATTCAAGAAGCATAAATATTCATAAGAGAAAATATTGGCAAAAAAATTAAAACGCTAGACTACTTATTAAAATATCCGGTTAATTCTCCCAATTTCAAAAAACGGTGCATAATTCGCATTTCATCGTCTCAATGTTGGCTGGTGCCTTGCGGACTCCGCGCCAATTCAAAAATATGCAAAAAAAAACTCCCAACTTTGTTCTGGCCCATCGCAGAACCTCCCCCTCCCTCTCATTCAGACCACCACTCCGCAGGTTCTCGTTTCACGCACGGCGGGGGGCCAGGTGCACCGTGCACGCCGGGAAGCCGAAGGTGGTGCACCCTCACCACCGGATAGAATCATCCCCCTCGTCTCACTTCAAAAGTGAAATTCGTATATTATTCCAAGGGGCCGGTCGGACAAAAGATCGCAGCACGAGCCCCACTGTAAACACATCATTCCGATACATTGCGTCTCGTCCCCACCCAGCACGCCGATGAATGTATCAAACCGATTCTGAAGTCAACTCAAGAATACCACATTTCGAAAATTAGCAACAAATTGTGGGTACCTACTTATGGTGGTCCCCGACCAAAAAGCCATTTCCAGCTGCCATTCCCCATCCCTTCCCTGCCCCTAGCACTTCTCCATAGAAATATGAGGTTGCATTAATCCTGTAGTGCACTAGGCACAACGGTGATTTAAAAAAAAAAAAAGGAAACGCTGATGGTGTGACAGTGTCCCCACCAATTTTGTAGGGTATATAGTGAGAGGGAAGGGGAAAATCCCTTACCAATAGGTTTGCAGTTTGCCATGTCAACCCCATCGTTTCAACTCACGTCATCTGTGGGTATGGCCTCCTGCACTTCATCATCAGTCCGCCCCCAAATCTACGCACACCTTGCCACCCACTAATATTGCCAACCCTCAACCACCCCTCAAGTACCGGACCCACACACCAACCCACCAGCGCCACACCGGGCAGTCCATAAATCAAGGTGATTGGAGGAGGGGGGCGAGAGGGTCCGAGAGAGTTAGTGCCCCCCTCCCCGGGCTGTGTACATAACAACCCTCCCGCTGGGCGCTCGATGGACGGGCTGCTGAGCCAACCCCTCCGCCGGCCCGCCGGACGCTGTCGCCAGTCCGCGGCGACGTTAATACAGCCGGCACTTTTCTCGCGTTCGTTGCTGGTCGAGCGCCATCTAGCGAGTATTGTTAAACATTACTGTTGGCCATTTAAAGCTTTCAACCAACCTCATATTAAAATCATTAACTCTGAAAATGATCAACTAGATTTTTTTATTATTTTACTAGAAAATGGCCCGTCTTCGCCTGGGATAAAGTGATAATTATTTTTTAAAGTTGGATTATTTTTTAATAAAAAGAGGAATAGGAAAGTGTTTTCATAAATGTTATTAAAAAAATTCAAAATCCAGTTATTTACCCCCTCACCTCGCAACTAGTCGAGCCAACGTCAATATGAAGACGCTTGTCACTGACAGACAAACATACACCATTTTCATTATTATAGTATTAGATTTCTGATCACTGTAGTGACTATCGTAGCATGATATTATGAACCCCTCGTGACGCTATGGCAATATGTGAGGACCACAAGATCAAATAAACAGAAAGTCTGCGCTGGGAATCGAACCCGGGACCGCCGAGCCCAATTCCTGTACCTGATAAAATATCGGGAATTTAAAAAAATTAATGAAATTTTGTTCATTATTTATTGGTGGCTTTGTCAACTGTTCAGTTCTCTTCGATCTGCAGTGCAGTGCCGATCAGCATCAGCCGGACTTGTAATACCGATCCGATACCGATAAATACCGATACCGATATCGATACCGATCGATCGATATGTGTATATATACAGGGTGTACACCAAGGTGCTCCATAAAAACAGAACGTCAACTGAAGGGATAGCCAACAGCCACGTTCATATAGGCTGGGAACGTATATTGGTGGCAAAATATCATTTCTCTTCCGTTTTGCCGCCGTCCTCCACCTAACCGCGAGGAACGTCTACTCCCCGCAAAACACGGTCTTCGGTCTTCGAGCCACGTACGCCGAGGGAGGAGGAAGGACAATAATTTAAATGGGGTTTCGCGGGTGAGTTCGAAACATTGGTTTCGTACCCCAGAGTGCCAGCCAATTAATGCAGGCTCCGCGTGGTCTGAACAACTCTCCCGTGGTGCGGATTGCGGAGTCGCGCGTCCCGTCCCGGCGACGCCGCCCACAGAACAATTTCCACAGAAAGCGACGATAAATGTTTTATTTTTTTTTTAAATATAGTTAGACAACCATAAAGCAATTAATAAATTAATAAACCAAATTGATATCGTATAGGCTATATTATAAAAAAATAGTAGCCACGATGATACCTGGATATACAATATTTATAACTAATTGTTAGTTGCGAGCATGTAGATGCAATATTGAATATGCAGGTAAATTAGGATAGTTTAATCATTTAAAATATAAAATATCCTATAAGCGTGGGACTTCAAAGTCACTTGTGACATTCGCTAAATAGCCATCCGCCAATATGGTTTGGCGATTGGTGACACGCCACCAAGCGCCTAATGGAACCAGATGACACTAGAGCAAATTACGCGAACAGTGTCAACTAGCTGCACTTCCATATTTTGTGAACAACGCTAATAGTATCCCTCAGACAAGAAAGGTAAAGAAAGACCAGATCTCGGTTCAACAAAATTGAAAAATGCATTCGACAGGAAATTCTGTCAAGACTAGTAACACGGAAAGCCAGTCGTCCCACAGACGTTCTCCGTTAAGTTATGCGGAGACAACGGCCGCACCACCACCAGCGCCACCTGTGGCGGGGCGCGTCTTCTCTCGCCACCACGAGTACACCAAACCCATTACGTGCTCGTGTCTGACGGAGAAAGACTAATGGCGGGGTCAAATGTCAATGAGGCTCGGGCCCCCCTCAAAGTCTCGCCCAATTAAATATATTTAGGGCTCGATCCTCACGTGAAGGAATTTCCCCTAAGCATGAATTTAGCCTCCGCGCTGAGCTTTCCTGGGGGTTACTGAGTTTGCCCTCTCCTTTGTACAGGTTGAGTTCCACCAGGATTCGATCCCTGACAGTGATCGATAAAATAAAATCAAAAGTGTTAGCGCTTTCGGCGGTGATACCTTCTTGTCAGATTAAAAGTGTATCAACTATGACTTTATTTTACTGATTTTATTTATTGAATCAGTATTTTTCATATGAAAACTCTACCCGCGGGACATAGAAAGTCCCCGGGCGTATTTAGAAAACAAGTAGCATCTCGTATCACACTACGCATAACATATCCTCCTTAACCTGGAGTTTTCTCCCCAAGATTTGAACTGTGAACTTTCCATTCGTCATTTTATACAAATTTAACAACCGACTGAACGAATTAATAAATTACATGTACAAATTAAAAAAAAACTGATCATCGAACAACGCTACTTTATCCAAAATTTAAGCAGACTTAGCCGACTCTGACACGATTCGGTTAACGGCCACGCCAGCTTTTAAAACACCAGAGAACGACAATCGAGCAGGCGCGGTCGGCTCACTCTCCCCCATTCCAGGACACGAACACATAACCGAACACGGGGTCCCAGGAGGCGACAAACATTACAAACATGTGGAACGTGTGACAGGCGCGACCGTGAAGCGCGCGCGAGTTTTCCGTCTGCGGGATTCGTGGCGCCCCAACCCCGACGGGGCGCATCATCATCCGCAAGCCCCACGTCCAGTCCTCCGGACAGACGATCGCGCGGAGCTGTAATTCAGTCAGCCAGACTCTGTCGCCACGCCACCATGCGGGCTGTGGTTTTTTTTTTTTGTTTGTTTGTTTCAGAGTCTCTCAGGATCTTCACTGGGCTTAGTCGTAAAAAAACATCCTCCTGACACCCAATGCACCCACAGTGTACATTGACAAGGACAAAATCAAATTACTAAAAATGTGGCCATTAGAGCAATTCTTTAAATATATTAATTTTTATCATTGTTTTTAAATTGATAGAGCAACTAAACGTTTCATTGAAAAGGAGGAAGCCCAGGACATCCTGGGGAAAATAGCACATCCGATTTGTCGTGTCTCAAAAAGAGAGGATAAATAATATTCATGTTTAGGAGTATCCATTTTACTGCCAAGGAAAGAAAATTGCCAAGAAAAGCTAATTTTCAAACGGATTATAAACTGAACGCACGCTCAGCGAATGTCACAAAGTGAACGGTCATTTTGAACCGGGATCTCAAGGGGATGGATGTACGGCAACAATGCCGCAATCCAGGGAACCCCACGCAGAGCTTGCGTGCATGCGCGTGTACTAGCGCTGTAGAAGTATGTAATATGCGAACCCATCGCCGCGATATGAATCGGGGGTCCAGATTTCAATCATTCCGAATTTACCTGCTTTTGTGGTCGGCGAGAACATGCTGCTCGCAGCGTGTGATTGGTGGGGGGAAGGAGGATAATGAAATGGTGACGCTGGTCATCACCTGTCGCTAATCTTCTTCTCGCTTTTAACACTGCTTACGTTTCTGAAACGCGCACTAACTAATCTCAACATGTTTACTGAACATTCACCTTTAGCAATTCATTAGATTTAGTTTCAACAAACAGAAAAGAAGACTTTAACTTCAAATAGGCGCACAAACAAATTTCAGCATATCATTCATGACATTTCTCTCTCAAAATCATGATACAATAGTACATCTACGAATAAAATAAAATGATGACATCTACGCTCGTAGCTTTGCTTCAGCGAAGCAATACGGTAAAAAATTTGATAATTTGCAAAGCCTATTTTGACCTTCTAACCTTTTTTTTCTTTTTTTTTTATGGATAGCCAGTTTTAAATAATGGATATTACTTGTACAATCGAAGTATAGAATCTGCCAATGTTTCACAATCAACTTTTGCGGGTGTTACTAGGCGGGTGGTCCCGGGTTCGATTCCCGGCGCAGGTTTTCGTTATTAAAATTATTATTCTGCTTCTGCCGGGAATCGAAACCGGGACCACCCGCTTAGTAGTCTATGACTATAGCCACTTGATTTCCTGAATGATGTACGTTTTCCAACAGTTCGTATTTACTGCACTTTGAACACAAAATAGCGTTCAGTCAGCGAAGTTTCCATCATAGGTAAATATGAATTCGTAGTTTGTGCTTAAATTCTCGCATATTAATTTAATCTACGCTCGTATTTAGAGGCTGAACGTTCCAAATTTGAATCGCCAAATACCCTAAAAACTGAGAGAAAATTCAATAAGCAGTAGGGATATTTTCAAGTCCAAATTTTATTATTGAATTGACTTTGTACTGTTTCAACTTCTTGGGCTGTCGATTGGCACTTAAATAGGGCATTTGTTTGTTTTGTTTATCGATTAAGACTAGTTTCATGGTCTACTAGGTGTATCTTTTTCAACTGTGCCTCAACAAGATGCTTATACGAATGCGAATATGCAGCAAATTCGGTATATGTTGTACGTATCATTTCACTATCTTTCATGTTTCTCATAAAAGACCCATTTATGGCATAGTGGAGCCATATTGACAGCTCATCAGTAATTATTGAAGGAAGTCTTTAAAATTAACTAAATCGCAGTTCTAAAAGAAAATAAAGTAAGTTTGTTGGAAGCAAATGAACCTAATGTGGCCAAATATCGAATAATTAGGACTTGTCAAAAGCCATGGCTGTCTAAAAAATCTGAAATACCACGGAAAGATTTGGCGCCAATCAAACTAGCCATAGTAGTACACATGGCGAAAAACCACCATTTCCACAACAAAATGTACTTCCATTTCCCCCAGTTACAGTAAGAAATGGGAGCGTTGAACCATTTGTTGATATACCTAACATCAAAATAGAAACGCCACCTGGTGGGCAGCATAGAAAGCCAACGCACCCACACACGATCTTAATTATACACGCAGGTGCAAAAGAGGATTTTAACCTATAGGCATTGATACTGATGCTGGGACCTTTGTTCTTAATTGGTATGAAAAGCTGTAAACAAATACCCAAGGCCAAAAACTGATGTTGGAGAGTGAGTTCTAGATAGTCCCTGTTTGTTTTTAGACGCGTTCTTTCCCATTCCTGCCACATTTTCTACGTAAATTCGCCGAAAGACCAAAGGACTACTCGTGCTGGGACAGGTGCCGGATGGTTCCTTTGGACCCTCGTAAGGAATCCTTTCTTTTTAACTTACTGAGCCATCATTGGAAACCATTTTTTCCAATTTTTTCCCAATTCGTAGTACGTCGTCCTCACAGCTCATATTTACAAATGTTAAACATACAATATAGCTACAAAAGTGCCTGGAAATATCCGAAATAACGGAGATGATCCAAACAACGCGAAGAAAGAAACGGAAGTGGGAGATGGCGGCTCTCACGCCGGTCGCCGGAAATTGCCCACTGTTGACGGACCCAAAAATGACGACACGCGGCACCTGCAAGTAATGACGTCACCAGTGCCTTAAGTTCGCCCATTCACCGGTAGGTGGTACCACATTCCAGGATAACTTTTCTTTCCCGCGATATTTTAAATGTGTTCATAAATTGACAATTACATGAGCGTAAACGGGTGGGGTAAGGAGAAGGAGTGTCAACTCTCAACAAACGGTAAAGTTGAATACTGAGACAATTGTAACAATAATATACTTATATACTTACTTAAACATCGTCTCTCATTTGCGCTAATTTGTTGTTCGAACGTGCAAGATTGCTGATCATTTTGGTGAGATTTTCTCATAGCGCGATGGCAGATATTTAACATAAAATTGGAATATCTTAGGTTGAAATGCTATATGATTGAAAAAATAATTAGGTGCCGTTTGAAAAGCTATATGATTTGCTGCAGTTTACTGAGTTTCAATGTTTTGTTTTTAGAATATTGCATGTTCATTTCTTTTGAATGGCCATAGTATACCTGTGTATCTTAAATTATGAATGCAAAATTTTAATCGAACCAAAGTTTATTTTAGCATTGAAATAATTATTTTAGAAAGCTATAAACGAAAATTTGGCATTATTCAAGTGATCCATTGAGAATTTCACTAAAAATGTTAATGCAGTTAAGAAAAGGAAGAAGAAGGTTGCACTTTTTAAGCATGATTTAACCAATGAATTTTAAAGATGACATAAATACTGTATGTCTCACAAGAGTACATAAGAGTACGGGTGCTCGCTGGAAACGAAATGGTAAAACCACTTCAATTATTGTACCCTGAGCAAGGAAGACATAAAAAAAAGAGTAGCTAAAAAAGGTATCGGGGACGTTTCTATGTCAATATTTCTTCATCATCCACAATAGAAAATTTTGTATTATGAATACCGACACGCAGAAAACCTTTCACGTAAACACACATCCACAATTTAAAAATAAAAGATCTTGTAATGTGCAATAGGCTAGCGGGCGCATAGGTTGACAGAATAGCTTACACGTATATACGATGTAATTGCATAATCGGGAGGGGGCGGGAGGGGGGCGGGGGATTAGGAAAGATAACATAAAAAGACTTTCACTCAATCAGCCCTATGATATATGGCTAGGAACACATAAAAACACTCCCCAGTGCCTAATTTGAACGATCGCGTGAGCCAATCAGAGTTCGTCGCGAGTCCTCTGCGTCATCACCACTTTGCCCCACGCGACGCGCGTTTCCATATCACTCGCGTCTACGTGCGCGCCCCCTACACGCTAATGCAACTGATCAACACACAGTTGAGGTAATTTTGAAACGAGAAAAACCGATGCATGCACGCGCGCCCTGTGCTCAGCCTATAACGTACTAATACGTGGTTTAAGAATATAATTAAGATAGGGAGCTCGTGATAAAAATAAGTTTTCGAATCATTTGCGAGGACGTGGATCCTCAGAATCAAGGACTCTACCTTTGATAGAGCATTGATCGGCTCAAGGCTCAACAATTGCTGTCAATAAACTTGCGTGCAACCAAATGCTTTGAACATCCAAAATCAAAATGCACGGAGGTTTAAAGTTAATTTTAACATTATGTGGTGGGTTACCTCAAATTTAAAAGCTAAATAAAACCAATCTATCAATAACATATAACTAATTCAAAATACGAGAGCATATGCATATTTCTTTAGTTTGATGTCAAAATGGCCTTCTTTTGCTAGAAATATATATTTTTTAACGGAACCAATTAGCGCAAAATGAGAGTAATAATCTTTTTGCGTTGATATGCGTTAATATGCGCACTACGGTGATTTAAAAAAATAATAAGCTTTTTAACTTATCAGTTAAAAAGCTTATTATTATTTTTAAATCACCGTAGTACCTAGTGCACTTCAGGACTTACAATACTTAAACAAAGAGTACAAAAAAAAAATACGACACCATATGATTTTTATGTTCTGTTGGGTGACCCTAACCAGTGTTGGATTCGTTCCTTTTTGAAAGGAACCCGTTCCAGTTTCCGTTTCTCCTATGACTAAAGTAACCAGTTCTCGTTCCAGTTCCTACAGAAATTAAAAGGAACCTGGCAGTTACTAGTTCATTTTCAAAAGGAACCTGACATTTTTCCGTTCCTTTGATTAAAAAAATACTTTAAAAAATTATGCAAAGTGGTGAAAAATTTTCCCAAAAAAATTTGTGATTGCGTTCATGATGACAAATAGGCATTTTTCCTTTTAGAATTTCTGTTTGATGCTGTAAAATTGTTCCGCTATCGACACACTTTGGAAAATTGTACTCGTAGAAAATTGAAAGTGATGTTAGAAGGAACCCCGCACACAGGAAAGGAACCTCCGTTCCAGTTCCTAAAAACAATAAGGAAATAAACAGTTCCTAACGCTCCTTCCTAGGACAAGGAACCTAAGCGTTCCTAAGTTCCACAAAAAAGTAACCAGTTCCTAGGAACGGAACTTTTTCATTCCGTTTCTTCCCAACACTGCTGTTAACAGTGACGTTGGGTCTACTCTAATTGGATCGGAATAATTCTGCCATAGCGCATCAATATTAAGGCTGGGAGCGGTGGCGCGTTCCTGTAATCC
>JAUJYS010001458.1:0-17432 GCA_033995665.1 Melogona broelemanni | reverse complement strand
TACTGGAATGTGCCACTCATATATCGCCGCAGCGACGCGAGGGGTACAATAACCACCTGTAGTGTTATTCACTACAGTGATCCAAAACAAAAAAAAAAAAAAAAAAAAAAAATCGGCAGCGCCAAACAACGACACACACAAGAAACAAACAAACTAAATTGAAACTAAATTTAACAAGCAAAATTAGCTATTGTAAATTTCCAGAGAAAACATGTATTTTTTATTTTTACCTGGAGTAATAGGTTAGGTAGGAAATTGTGTGCACCGATTCGGTTAGCAACAGAATATCCTGTATTGATATTCATCACAGTGATCAGGAATAAAAAAAATACAACGGAATCGAGAAAACGAGAGACCGCGCCGGGAATCTAACCCGGGACTGTCGCAGCCACATGTCAGTCTCTCAAACCGAATGGATTTACGACTAGCACATAAATCTGGGTATCTTATTTGACAAATTTAATCGAAGTCTGATTGGGTCAGTCCAAATCGCCGGAAAGCGTTTGCTAAACAAAATAACGGATTCGACAGCTATGATATCAGACATCCGAGCGATGATGACCTGCCCATTCTAAACGACGAACGACACATCCAACCCATTTTCCCCCTCCCCACCACCCACCACCCACACCCGAGAAGTCGGCGTGTCTCCGAACAGGGAGAGAGCAGATTCGACAACGGTTTCCCAAAGTATATACGGGATCTCCCTTCCTCAACCAATTCCATATCCTCAGATTCTTCACCACCCCCACACACTATCCACCCCACCCCTCCGCGGAGTCCATCCTCACCTCGAACGTTGTTTGGAATGGGGGGGTTGCTTTCTCTTTTTACGAATCCTCTCTCCCACCACACACCCTCCAATATTACTATCTCATCTGCCCCCTCCCCTTTTCACCCTCCCCCCCCCCGTCACCCACAAAGAATAGCCCAGTGTCATTGGTATATAGCGTGGTGCGAGGTGGTTTCAAACACATCCACAGGAATGGCGTAATTATGTAAATGATATTAACGAACCTTTTTGGTCGTATCCTTCGCTGTACAACTGGGGGATGGGTGAAAATAAATGGGTGGTGTTGGTGGTGGTGGGGGATAACTGTGTCACGCTTGGATGCGCATTGTGCCCACACTCGTATTTTCGAGGGGGTGGAGGGAGGTGGTGATGACAAAGGGTTGTCTGGGAAAGATCGATGAAAAGCATGCACTGAGTGCCGAAAATCAGGGATGGTGGGTGACGGAGGGGGGGGGGGGTGTAGATGATGGTGGGGGTGGATGGTTCTAATCCGAGATGTGCATTGGAATCACCGCTTAACGAGAAGAGGGTGGCGGGCTTTCCTAATTCCCCATCACCATACCGCGCAAAAGCTGAATTCGCAGAGCAGAGCAGCCAATGGGAGACGTGGCTGACAAAAAACTGGTTTCGAATGGAGGGGTGATGCCAGTTAATTTTGATCACGTTTGAGCGAATAATTAGATCCATTGAAAAAAAGACACGCCGTCGTAATGGGATGGGGGTGCGTCGATTAAACGCGGTGCCAGCCGCATAGCGCACCAACAGAAAAATACTCACTTTTTCAGCAAGCACCAACGTGACCGCCGCGAGTCTGGGACTCGCTTTTTAAAACGGAGGAAAAAATTCCACGCAGTGGCAACCGAACTTTCGACTGAATTTGTGTGTTGTGATATGAAACTACTCCTGTTGAAACGCGCTACTCAAGCGTGCTTAAGCGGGATGCGTTTCGACAATGACCTGCCTCTATGACTATAATTTTCGAAAGGTTTTCGACTATCTCAAGTGTGCTAAAGAATTTCAAATGTCCTGTTGAGAGTGGGTTCTGTGTATTTCAAGACAGTGCCTGCCATCTCGAAGGCCAAAGTAGCTCCATCTCAAACACAATTAAACTAAATATAAAATATAGAGATGTCCTAGACCATTGAGGTAACACAAACATTCTAAAATACAGAATATGATCATTTGATATATTTCACAATTCAACTATCTTGAATATGCTCAAGCGAAAATGATTTCGACAAGGGTATTATTATAGGAAGGGCCTAAAGGATTTTAGCGAAAGTGCGTTCGTTTTGTAATTTAATAAGCTTTTATTAACATCGGCGGCTGTTACATCAGCAGGGAGCCCTATCGAAAGGAACCCTGTCCCGCTGATATTTAATATAGACTTCAACTACGCAAGATTAAATGTGACGCGATATCATTTGGCGGCTCATTTCGTAACAAACTCCAGGATTTAGCCGGCGTTTTCCAGCAAGCGTTTTGTCGATCTCAATTACGCACGACGGACTTAATTGCTCGATCTTAGCTCAACAACGAAAACCACATCTTCGGAAAGTACGTCTTGAACACGCCCACGTAAGTGAGCCCAAGATTCTTAAATCCAACCAGTGCTCTATCTTTTAAAGGGACGTGGAGGTCTAGTCGAGGGTTTGGGGGGTGCAGTGTTCCCCGAGTTTTTGGGCCTCCCGATTTCCGCGTATTTGTTGTTTTCATAAATAATCGACAGACGGCGCGCGTTCAACGCTAGAGCACTGCCACCACGGCCATTGTTTTTCGGCTCATTAAATAATGATGAATCTGGACGGGCTCTACGGGGGATTCGAAATTACTCCTATTTAGGCGCGTAATTTGCAGCTCGAAAGTCTCACAGCGGGTAAACTACTCCCCACCCCCTCCCCACCTCCATCACAAAACCACGCCATATTTTAGCGCTCCACCATTTCAATTACACGCTTTTCTTTGCTTCGCCATTTTGCTATGTACAAGGTGTGACAAGAAAGTTCGGTGAATCAGTCTGTGTCATAGCTGAAGATAATTTTTGTGGGGAAATTTCCCTCACTGAGTGAATATCACTGCAGGAGATTCTGTACCCTTCGTGTTGCTTCGGCAATGTGTGAAGGGCACATTTTTACCAGTACTCCAGGATAACAAACAAACGAGAGCCTGCTAGGGGAATCGAACCCGAAACCACCCGCTCAGCAGTCTGTTGCTATACCCACTGAGCTAGCGGGACGTACTGTGACTACTGTCTATATCAGAATATGCGGCATCGTGCCTTTTGATGATTGATGTGTCTCCTAATTTGTCCCAATAGATCAATCGTCTGCTAGTAGCGAACAGACGGCTACACACAAGAAAATAGAGGTTACCGAGAAGCTCATATCATTGATTAAAATAGTGCAAATTGGGCAAAACGGCAATGGAGACACCTGGAATGTTGCGACAAGTTTACGGAAATGTTACAGTAACGAGAAACGTGTAACCTGTCTTTTCTTGTGTGTAGTTGTCTGTCCGTTGCTAGCAGACGATTGACCTGTTGAAACAAATTAAGGGACCACTTCAATCAACAAAAAGAACGATGCCGCATCCTTTGCAGATAACCTCGACTATGACTGATACAGGCTAATTCACCGAACTTTATTGTCAGACCTTGTGCATAGAAATACGGCAAAACCAGCGCGCGCCCGTTCGCCATCCAAGTGCATAATTAAAACTAATTCCACGCCTAAACGAGGCTGGATATTCTCTCGTAAAACACAAGCATAAATGAAAGCGCTCTCTGCCAATAACTTATTTAAGCTCTCTCTTTCTCTCTGGCACACGGATTGCCACTGTTCCCAAATACAATTAATTTGCTGAATCGAGCGAAGTTAGCGTCAAGGAAACGCGATGGTTAGCGATGGGCTAACCGCTAAATGATGCTGTCTGAGCTTTCGTCGCGCGAAATACGCTACAATGACTTATTTTTATAGGCCGTAGGCGTACCATTTTGCCCGTTTGATTCAAGTAGAGCTAGTAATTTACTATAATGAAGGCAATGTAGGGCAGATATGAAATATAAATTAAATGATACGGATATCAAGAAAATTATATTTTAAAATAAAACGCTTGAAAATTATATTTTAAAATAAACGTTATATATTTTTTTAATGTTCCTATAGAGGTATGGGGTTATATTTTCAAGAGAACTCCGGGATCGGATAAAGGATAGTTCATGTCCGGAATCGAACCCGTGACCGTCCGCACCACTGGTCCCACCATGTACAACGCGTTTCGTTCCATTCTCGTTCGTTGTTTTTTTTTTTACAGGAGAAAATCCACGTTCTCGTCAGTTTTCGTTCAGTTCAATCAGATACGAGGTCTGTGTTAAAAATATTCGTATTTTTTCTTTCCTGTTTAGGTGTAGGAAGCGGTTTGAGTCGCAGTGGTGGCGGAGGTGCTGTCCCCTGGTGGAAATCGTGGACCAAGAAATACGTGATCCTGTGCTGCGTGTGCGGCGGGACAGCCGTGTTACTAGGGGTCGTCTTTATCGCCATCTATTTCACCCTGCACTACTACACCTCATCCCTGCAATACTTCGAGACAATACCCACCTATGCACCAGCGGTGGTGGTAAGCTATTTCCTTTTAATTTGCGGAATTACAGTTTTTAATTTCATGTTTGTACAATTACAATTAAGACAAAAATAATTGCAAGAGCGTGAATTAATCTTGTCTTAATCTTGTGTCTGTCCAGCTCATCATAACTGGACTCCTGGTCATGTGTTTCGCGCGAAGAAGAAATCGATACGCCTACCTGGTGAGTGACAGTGAACAAGAAAGCGTCAAAGCGAATCACCAGTATTGGGTTCGTTACTTTTGAAAAGGAACCAGTTCCCGTTTCAGTTCCTCAAAAATTAAAAGGAAGCCACACGTTCCAAAGTTTCTCAAAAAAGGAACCAGTTCCTAGGAACGGAACTTTTCGGTTATGTTCCTACTCAAAACTGCGAATCACAACAAGTACATTTGTAATGGATGGCTGGGGGTATAAATATGATCTGTGGCTTACCTATTCCTATTTCTCTCGTTGGCTATCCTAACAGATCAAGTTGGCCGGTGGCTGTTGTCTCGTGTGTGCCGTTCTGTGCGTGGTTATCACGGTCACTACCACCGTCATCCACATGAACAGACTCCAGACCCTACGCGAGTGTGTCTACACGCAAAAGACTAAGACATGCACCTGTTTCGCCGGTATTGGGGATGACGACGGTAAGACTGGTTTAACAAACTGAAATCGTTACATCTTTATTTAAACCAATTTTTAGATTGACATTTTGTGGGATTCATTAAATATTTGTTATTGAGTTTCGGACACAACCTCGACGATGCCATACTTAAATATTAGATGTCAAGGTTGCATCCGAAACTTACAAATTGAAACCAAACTATTCTATCCACGCTAATATTATCCGAAAGAAAAGTTGTAATTACTCTGCTCTCATAATTAAATTAATGTAAAGTAAAATTAGAAACAGAAACTGAGTTTCGCAATTATTTTTAATTAACGAATGTCACATGAGTCTTTAATAACTCTAAAAAAAAGTTGCATTTGAATTAACAACCCCCGTCCCGTTCCATTGATAGGCACTCCGCGTTACGTCTTCAGCAATACGCCCGACTGCGAAGTCGTCCACGGTAGCCTGTACACCTGTCTGCGCGCCATGTTCGGTCTGTCAGTCATCGGAATTCTGGTCTGCATCTTCAGTTCCATGCTCGTCTATCAACTGCTCAGCCACGAGAAGAAGAAGATGTACTGGGAACAGGTGAGCTCACACACAATTACAATTACAATTTAAGTCACCACATATCTGGAGAGGAGATTATAAACAAATAACTCGTGTTTGAAAACATGCCATCGCATCTGCCTGATATGCCCCAAACAAACTGATATTTCCATTGAGCTGAAACGTGAAAGCACATGGGACCATTATCCCCTTCATTTGAAAGTGGCTTTCTGTAACCCTCGTGTTGCTATGGCAATATTGGACTGAGTGGCACATTTTTACCAGTAGCTTGAGATCGAATAAAAGAGAGGCCACACAATGAATCGAACCCGTGACTCAGTCACACCACTGTCGGTCGCAAATACCAACTGGACTACGACGAATTGTTGAACGATACGATATCGAAACAGCTTGGTAGATGTTTTAAAGATTAAATTAAATGTAATTAAATGGATATGGAAGAGTCTCGCGTTATAATAACGCGACCCAATTTACACATCCATGCAGAAGTAGAGCACGCACTCGTTCTCGCTACGTGCATCACAAGTAGAAATGCTTGAAAATCTCTGTAGAAATGTTTGTATTACGACCAATAATCGTACCGTGAATACTTAATTAGAATTCCCCATTCACTAACGGATTTTAATTTTCTCTTTCCACCCACCCACCCACAGCTGGAGATGCGACGTCGTTTCTTCTATCGTCAACCTTCCCATCCCATGTACTGCAACTGCTACGATGACTACGGCTTCGCGGCCCCCAACGGAGTCTACCACTGGCAGCCGTGGGAAGTCAACAGCGACAGGTAACTAGGCATTTATGCAGGTGGAGGGAGAGAAGTGGTGGCGATGAATACATAATTTAAAAATGTGATGATGGAAACGCGTTTTCGCCTATACCAAAGCAGACACCGCCAAAACCACATCCCGGTTTGTTGTCTCTGGAGAATCGCGAGTTGTCTTCAGATTAATCAAGACTACGAAAAGCTCAATTAGCAAGCTAATGCAGCTTCAAATATACGATAAGAGATGTTTTTAATGCTTGAGCATTTGTAGAGGGGTATATTTTCGCCAGTACTTCAGGATCGAATGAACGAGAGCCCGAGTCGGAATTCGAATGAACGAGAGCCCGATCGAGCCGGGAATCAAACAACCGTGGAAATATGGACAAAGAACGCGAAATCGTTTTGCATTTGTTACCTTCAAAAGAAAATGAAAAGGACCAGTCGGAACTAAGAGTCCAAAGTCAACAATTTCAGATTCAAATCCCGGTTTTAAAAAATATTAGAAGAATCACAGATGGTTCCGCCCATCCGCGATTCTTCCAAATTTTCCACAGAAAAATAAGACATGGTAACCAGGTAAACATAAAAAAATGATTTCGAGTGTATAATAAATTGAAACAATTATCCGCCTTCAATTTCTGCATTTGATCGCCCCTTTCTGTCAAATGGCCCAACAGGTTTACAGAGAACTGAATCGAATTTGATATACGAATTATGCCAAGTGTTATTATTTCACAACAACGGAATCTGGATAAATAAAACGAACGCAACTAATCAACCATCCTTTTCTCTCTTCCCTCACACAGGTGCTGGCCCACCCGCGGCATGACTCCTCGCATCGGCTTCGCCGGCGAAGACAGCGGCTCCCAACGCTCCATCCTCGTCGGCAGCACCGGACACCGCGCCTCCGGCTGGAACTGGCTCCCCTGGAGTCGCAACCGCAACCGCCAACAACAGCAACAACAACAACAGCGGACTCTTCCCGGTGGTTCCAACCTCTGTGGCAACGATCCGGAGAACGGCGCATCCGGCGGCACCATCCAGCACGGCGACATGCCCCGGGCGGCCACCAACGACCCATCCGGCGCTCACAACGACCCAGGCGACTCTGAATCCCCCCGCCTGCCTCTCTTCGCAGTCACCCACCCCTACTGGAGCGTGGAGACCCGTTTCGGTCCGCGCCGCAACGGCCGACGCCACCGCTCCAACGACGCAGTGTTCCACCATCTTAGCATGACCCCGCCCACCCGCTACCACCACCACCACCCCCCCTACGTCCACGCCGACGGCCCCACCCCCCTCTCCTTCTCCGCCTACGGCTCCCTCTCCCGCCACATGTGGGGTCCACCGCCACCCTACTCACGACCACCCTCCGCAGAGAACGTCCTGTTGGCCAGCGGCACCTCTACCACCACGCCCACCCGCATCACGGGCAGTGGAGCCGTCACTCTGCCGGCCTACCAGGAGCGTCACACGCCCCACATCATGCACCACCATCATCATCTCCACCAGTCACCAGGAGGCGCCACCCTGGAGATGTCGGACCGTGGTCGCGTGGCCATCATCGGGGACGGCACACTGGTGAACGGGGAACCCACCACCACCAGCGCCACTATCAACCCCGTCCCCGTCTCCGACAAGTTCCCGCACTGCTCGCCGCTTCACGGCAGCCTGGACGGCCGGACCGAATCCTCCCACACTCCCGACGATGGACGCTACTCGAGCGGAGACTATGATGCCAACACCGGAAGTAAACGGTTCGTCATGCGGTCCACCGGCGTGGGATCCACCCGCCCCCACCACCAGCACCGTCGTCGTCCTCTTCTCCAGTCTTGCGTACACGCCAAACTGGACGGCTCCAGCACGGTGCCTACCCAGCGGGTGGCGCGACGTTTCTTCGAGCAGCGCCGCGCCCGAGACCATCCGGCGCCGGTGCTGGGCTCCAAATCGGCGCCTCACGTATGGACCACCGCCTCCGACACGCTGGCCAACGACTGCCGTCTGTGTCACCAACACTCGTGGCTGTCCGGCGGCGCACCGGCCGTCAAGTGCTGCGTTCATGTCCAGGTATCGCTGGATGAGATGCTGGTGGGTGACGGAGGAAGTGGAGGTGGCCTGCAGGTGGTCCAGGCGCTGGACAAGCGTCACGGCCACCCGGACGGCAGCGAGGGCACGCCGGACAGCTGTCCGTCTCCCCTGTCCACCGACCACGGCACCAGCTCGGCCAGTTTCGACGCCGACGAGGAGGACGAGGATGAAGACGAGATTAAATCGGGCAACATGCTTGTGTCCAGCGGTCCGTCCAGTCCGCTGGACAGCGACTGCTACGTGCCGGATATGATCTGCGCGCGCTCCCTGCCCAATCTGAACCTGTCCAGCAGTCCGCAGGGTCAGGGAGCACCATCATCACCACTACAACCGAAGTGGACAACCGAGAGTCAAACAGACAATGGTCAATCACTGACCGAAGCTGACTACGACAACGGAAATGCTCCTCAGTCACCGGAACTGGGCGGCGAGCATCACCCCTTCCTGGACATCACCACTAACACCAACACGAAACTGGACAGTGAAGTAGGTGGTCAACTCCACCATCACAAGAATAGGAAGATGCACCAGTCTGGACTTAGCGAGAGCTCGCCGGCCTTGATTCCGCACACCACCTATCGCTCGTCTACCAAGAAGCGCGCACCCAGCGGTCAGTTTCTGACCCTGGAGACCATATTTGCTAACTATTGCGAGAACAATGGCGCTCTTAAGAGCAAGAGTCTGGGCAATTTGTCACCGCCGCAGGACAGTATCATCGTTACCTTCAAATCGATCCACGTCTAGTCGGGCATTTGAAACGGGGGCCATTCGGCCAATGTAGATAGGAGTATATAATTGTGTACATACTTGCGTGTAAAAAAAATTGAATCGTGAAACGCGAACAAATAAACAATCGAGCCAAAAAACTCGAGTTGATCGCCTCGGATGCTATATTTAGCAACATAAACTCTCTGATCAGTGAATCTTAAAAAATGATCGCGAGTGAAAGTTCTACAGGAAATAATTATCTGAACTCAGATAGGCGATTGATTGCATGTGATTTTCTGCGTGAGGGGACGCGTCTTTAAAATCTTCGTACAACTTGAGCACTTCTGTTAATACACGAAAAAGTTGTAAAAAAAATATGCACACCCCCACCACTACCACCAAATCACCGTCAAAACCACCAATCACGATCTTATACCTGGATTGGTTGGTTCTTATTTCAGATGAGAAAGTCTGTTTTGTGCAGCCATTGCAAATTATTGCCATCATAAAACGAGTCATTTGTTCCAATAAAAAGCTAGTTCACTCTTATATTGTTTTCTCACTTTCTCTACGACAAAATTTGACCATTGTGCTAAATTCATGTATCCACTGGTAATTAATGTCAACAGATTAAGGAACTAAGAAAAGAAAAATATCTATTCAACTGCAAGAGTTTTAGCATTCCCTAATTTATATTTCTTGTTAATTCGTGCGCAAAAAATTAAAACAACAAATAGACTATTTCACTTGATTGAAAAAATCGGATGCGCTAGATAAAATTCCAAAAAAAAATCAGAAAAAAATCAAGTTCTCTTTTAAATACATTGTAGTCCCGGTCAACAACAACAAGTCCCGGTCAATGGCTTTCCTATTGAAGTTGAATTTCAATTTGCTTTTGACCTTCCTTTTATCCTTCATTTTCCTTTCCTTTCCCTCCTTTTCCTTTTATTTATTAAATTAAAGCTTTCATAGCCACATTTTTATATTCACAATGATCGCTTGAGCAATTACGGGAGGACACATTTTCACCAGTACCTCGGGATCGAATAACAAAAGCACGAGAAGGGAATCGAACCCGGAATCGCCGCACACGGATGGCGGATGATCTACTGCTGCGTTAATAAGATTTAAAACGCAATACAATATCAATCAAAATACATTAATAGAAAGTCAAGAAAGATTCATAGCATCTTGACTGCGTCAAAAAACGTGAAATAACATTTGAATATGAAAAGTCATCGCTATTCTGAGAATTTCATCATCTTTAACAATCAATAGTATCGATTGATTATCCTATCAACCCTTGCCCAGCGCTCTCTTCAAATGAAGACTCGACAACCGTTCCAGTTACCATGTTGGCGCGCAGGACTATTGATCAGTAAGACACGTACTCCCCAATTGAATTGCCACATTTCTAGCACAATATCTCAACGCACCCAAATTACCCAAGTCTATCCGAACACCATGGACACGTGCAACATGATTGCAAGCTGAACTTAGTAGTGAGACTCATAACGGGCAAGGATCAAATAACAGATGAACTTTGGTTTGACACGAGTCAACCATAAGTCAATGCCATTAGGATATAAAAAAAATGATAGCCAAATTGTGAAAAGACCAACCAAGTCATCACCAAGTCATGATCGATTGATTTCGTCTTTACAGGGAGTACCTCATGGCCATAACCCTGACTGACGTCACGAGAGAAGGTCACAAGGATACGAAATTGACAATGAAACTGGTACGATTTCAGGAGTTTGGGCCGAATTTTTGTGGAGAACGAATTTAATTTTTCGCTCGAAACTTTTAAAAAAATTCGTGCGAGTTAATGACCGATTTCAATGTAGCGACATTTTCGAGTTAATAAAAATACTGAGTTTTAAAAGCCAATCCAGATTTCTACTATGACTTAACAATGTCAAATTTGAGTTCATGTACTCAAAAGGCCTTCAAAATTCTAAATCAGTCGTATGTGACACAAATTTGACGGCGATATATATAATTCTAAAATACAAAAAAATACTTTTAAGGTCGATTTCGGATCATTTATTTTTTGTCATTTGGCGTTATTTTAAGCGATTGCTGGCGCTAGAGCAGAATGTTCTCACATAACTGCGATTATTTTTTTTTTAAACAAGGTTCAAATTCCTTCAGCTAGACGAGTTTGATTAACAGCTTTCAACATCTTAGTCATCAGTCATTCATTCACTGCTGCCTCAAGTGTAAGATAAGAATGCAGTTTTGAGCCGGTTCAAATTTAACGTCTATCGTGGCACACTTCGCGTTTTTAAACAGCTTCAAATTTCGAACGTCGGAACTATTTTAAGGATCAGGTTTTGCCAAGCACAAAATTATTCCGCGCATCAATATTTTTTCGAGATCGGCATATTGGTCACAAAAGAACGATATCAATAGCCAGGAATCGAACCCAGGACCGTCGCACCACAAGAATGCGTTAACCAACTGAACTGTGGTAAGTTTATTCCTAAATATCAGAAAACGTGTGATTTACGGAACTTAATTTCTTCTAGTGTTCCAACTAAAACCTTTGTTTGACATGAAATTAAAAACTCGTATGCTAAATAATATGCTAAAAATATAGACGGTAGAACTCCATCTTAAGCGTTATGCATCCGCGGCATACGAATTTCTAATTTCATGTCTTAAGGTTCAGAAAACTATTTCAAATCTCACGCCAATCGAGTAAGATTGATGAAAACGAAGCAGATAGACCAATGAAAAACGCGACGCGCATCACAGCATACCTGTATTAGCGAGGCCGGGATGCTGCGTCATTGAGTGCAGGCAATTTATTAAGATGACAACATCGCAGTTCCCCGTTCGACAAAACATTAAAACCAGCTGCAATTCTAAATGTACAGCGTGACGCAAGCCTTCTCGGATCTTCTTTTCAAAACTATAAATGCGCCATAAGCATGTTCTACTTTAGCTTACAAACCTAAATGCAGTACGACGGCCCACCTAATCGATGGCAATGCACTTGCCGGGCGCCAAACTGTCGCACGCGATGGTCAAGATAGATGGGCACAACTTGGACGAAACAATCGAGCATTCGTAGCCAGCTTACAAAACGCATTATTCAGGGGTGAAAGCAGAATTAGGACACTTTAAGACTACGAATTCTATATACACACTTTTTTTAACAGCAATCTTTCGCCCTTGATACCAATTCTCAATCGTTTAGGATCAAATATCGGTCTGCCCTGGTATCGTTCGCCCACGTATCGA
The DNA here is from genome assembly GCA_033995665.1 of Melogona broelemanni. NCBI lineage: Eukaryota > Metazoa > Arthropoda > Diplopoda > Chordeumatida > Chordeumatidae > Melogona > Melogona broelemanni. The sequence continues at coordinate 5,044 of JAUJYS010001458.1, read as the reverse complement.
TCAAGTGATCTGTTTCTGCCCATCCACAGGGGCAGCGAGTCAATTTCGTTCAGATTTCTCATCACCGCGCCGCATCTTGGACAGCCGGTATCTCATTATCAGGCAGCTGCTTTGTGCGTGTGTATAATGTCTTCTAATCTGTTATAACAACGCGCCCCCACCAGAGAGCGGTATCAGACACTGGGAACGCTAGCCTTACATCTCACTTCATCCGTGATCCCCGCAAAAACCAACCATAACCATGTCGGCGGCAGCGGTCTTCTTCCTCGGCATCATCTTCTGTTTTCTGGCCCGTCTTCTCTACTTCTCCTCCGTACCCGCAAAACCCATGCTCTACTGTTGCGACAACAAATTCCTCGAGAACCTCGTCAAGTGCTGCGCCTGCCTCAACGAAATGTAAGTGAGCCTTTTAAGTTCAATTTGCTTAAACCTCGCATTGAATAGTGGAAGATGGGTGGAGTGGGAGGTGTATCTGCCAAAATTATAGCCAGCGGCGTTCCGTTATTTCCGAATGGTCACAAATCAGATATTCGTGGGGCAGACGCGTTTTGAAATCTGCGTAATATCTTAATATGGGAACTGGTCGATGCGACCATAGATTGAACGCGACCATCAGCTGTGATGCGTAAAAATTCGTGAAAAACGGAACGCGGCTGATGAACGAATGAATGGCGCTGCAGACATGCATGCGATGCGGTGAGACAGTCGTTTTTTGCGGGGGGCAGCAAAAATTGTTATTGACTCATACACTTTCTTTTCCTCGTGAAACGTCTTTCCAAAAACTTGACTGGTTGTGTGGGTAGGTGAGAAAGATTTCCTAAATAAATAAAGAAATAAAATCTTAGTACCTCGCCAGAATGATACTAGGGGTCTAGACTAAAGCTTGAAACAATGCAGCGAAATATGTTTAATTATATTATCTGTTTAGTTATAGCTAGGGTTCTGATACAGATTTTTTAGTGTAATTTTTCTGTACCTGTTCTGGAGGACTTACCAACGATTTTCAGTCTAAACTAGGCTTCATACCTAGGTAGAGATTTTTAGCGTGCACCTGACAACGTACTGATACGCGCTAACTACTGCGTCAAACCTCTGCAATATTATCCTGATCATATTTTCAAAATTCAGTTTTGTAGTTCTCATTTGGGTCATGGTAGGTTCATCAAGCTGAAACTGATTGAACATTTTCATTAAGACTTGCCCAAAATTTCTTAAAAAATTTTGGTAATCACTCTCAATGAATGCGGAAAATTAATTTTCATAGTAAAAACACTCTTAAATTAATGGAGTATTGGAAGCCAAACTGACATAATCTGATTAAAAATCGGCTTCCGCCTTGCCCTCAACCTCGTCTATATCTCGAATTTCCCTTCCAGACCCCCATTTAATAACGGTTTTTTTTTAATTTGCTCACAAAAACTACTTGAAACCGGAAAGTTCGTTGCCATCAGCAACGTCCAACAAACGCACGATTAATCTTAAATTAGGGTTGATGCCAAAACCCTGCAATCTCTGTGAGCTCTCTCTCTTGGCTGGTATGAGTCAGCGCAGCCAAAGTGGATGTGAAAGAAAATTAATCTGCTGCTCAGAAACGAGACACCAGTCAATGTTGGGCTTAAAAAAGTTATAGTGAATGCAGTCGATATCAAATTGTCACCAGCAAATGCAAATAACGCGTCACTGCGCAAATCTAAAACATTAAACTTATCAAAATAGACATCGAGTTATAAAATAAAATCCGCAATAGAAAATAAAACATTAGTAACAAAAATCATTATTTTAGACATTGCTCTACACTGAAACATAAAGTCACTTTTAATTAGAAAAAAATACAAAAATTACTTCTTGGTTTAAACCCATTAACTAACTTCATTATTCTGAACACCAGTCCAACCTCAAACACAAGAAAGCCAATCTGGAGTCACGAGATTGGCCACGCCAGGAATCGAACCCCAGAACCGCCGCACCGCAGTTGGTTGCAATACCGACTGCTAAACGTGTCGCACTCTTTCGAAACCAGTGACACAATACACTAATCTGTAAACCTCTATTTATAAAATATGAAAATATATTCCGGTATAAAATGGCAGTAAAATAATTTCAAAGATACAACCTCTTATCACACACCACACTATTGTTCCTGACTGTATGTCTGAAAACGGATGCATGTGACGTGATAGTGTTATGGCATATTCTTGTATAATCAGCTGGTATTGTCATCATTTCGTTCTGCTATAGCTACCGACCCCCCGGCCTGTGGGGGAAAAGTGGTCACCTGCAGACCATTATTCACGGTCTCTTCGGGCGAGTCAAGGTGCCCTACGTCAAGGGCGAACGAAGAACGTGCGTGCTACCAGATGGCGCCACCACCACTTTCGACGTCTACGAGACACGCACTAAAGACCCGGAAAAAGGTAACAAATATGGAAAACGAAAAGCTAGACTGAAATAATAGTAGATCTTGACGTTTCGTGAGAGGAAACAGCCACAAGAGCATGTCCAGAATCATTCATATTCGTTGTCAAGAAAAATAAGAATATTGTTAATTATGACACAAATTTCACAGCAAGAAATAAATAGCATATCTATTATCATTATTCTCGTTTTCCCTTTTCTACTTTTCGGTCTTAAAGCCCGGGGAAGCGACCTGATATTTTGACTTGGCTTAAGCTGCTGATCTAGTTGGGGATCTTAAACGTGCTCCGTGACAACGGAGCACGAAAGAAGGCATGCAATTAATTTCCCGCCCGAAAAATTGCTGGGATCTCTGTCGGGAATTGAACCGCGATCATGAGCACATAAACGAGAACGTTATCTATAATGTTACCTCACTTCATCTATAAATTCTCTAAAAATAATTGCTCATCTTCTCGCAGCAGTCTTATGTCCAAAAATAAATAATAATTGCGCTATTGCTCAAGTCTAAATCTTCCTGCATTTAGCACTTTCTCTTTCGCACGTCACCAAACTCTTAAATTATAAATCGCAATTAAGGGAACATTAATTAGCAGCACTAGCACCCACTAGTAAAATGTTGTAACTTGGAAACATCCTCGTCGGCGCACGGTAAACATGACTGACACAACCAATTACCTGCTCACCCAATTAACCCACTAGAAGCACCCCGCGGAGAACAACACGTTCCTCACGCGATATCCACGGACATTACAGCAATGACCTTGGCCTTCACTGCTTTCCCTTATGCCCCCTTCTCTCCTTCCCTACCAGGCCTCCTCGATTGTCCACTACAAACGAGTGTGATAATGATCGACCACAATGCTGCAGACTTTTAAATATATCGAATCAATATTCAGCATACAATAGCGGATCATTCCTATCATATTCGTATGAACTGACCCCCCAACGTGGATATGGCACAGCGCTGTGTATAGCTTGACCAAATATTGGCGACAGAATAGGGTAGCCAGGGGCAGTTTACTTGTTCTTTCAGCTAATCAAAAACAGCTAATACAAAATAACTGTTAGGGCAACAACTGGGCCAGATATTAAGCTCGTGCTTCAAGGCGATATCAATTTTATTTAAGCGAAAATACCGAACAAGAGCGAAACCGCCATTTAGTTCAGCAACGAATTAATTGCAAAGGGCGCGCTCAATCAATAGGCGCTTAACCAACCGGAATTTGGTCACTATTTTTAAAAACAATTTATTCCTGGACTGCGCAAGCACATTAACGAGTACTTTGGTCACTCTGTTAACATTTTTCTACAATATTTAATACTTTGCAAATGATCACTGATTATGATGGACGGTTCACTCGAAATGGCACATCGTAGAACAACCAGCGCCATCTCTTGCACACTGAACGCAACTCTGCCTAATTTCTAGTTTTCCTGCTTCGCGATTGCCTTGTGTGATTGCTTGGCTACACGGGGCAGCACGTTTGAAAAAATGCGTTGAACAGCATTGACTATATCAGATTTTACCAATTAATATAGTATAAGAATGGGGAAATAATTCGTCTGCATTAAATTTGAAGCATTTTTTTCGCTTAGGGCTAAATACAAATTATAATTTTGTATCAACATACCGCACGGTGTATACGAAAATACCCAGCACCCATTTATTGGGATGCTTAGCATGTTTTTATACCATACTAATGACTCCAGTAACGAAATTGACATGCGTGGCACTAGCGGATTAGGGTAATTGCAGGTAACTATCCATGATTGCGCACGCACATGATTCCGGGCTAGAGATTCAGATCCAACCCAATTAGGACTCACACGCATACTTTAGTCATACATTTTGTTCGGCCTCTCATTAATCAAATACCTTGTAACTATTTTTTTTTCTACAGAAGAGATGATATAACAGCTCATAGAAGCATTTTTTAGTTTTCTAACTGTTGTTTAAGTCCTACGTTTAATTCCTCGTTTCCCAAACTGTGCTGTGTTCACAGGGGTTCCACGGCCACTCTCGAAAATAAAATAAATTAAACGCCATTACATTATATTAAATGGAACTCTGCCATTAAAATTAGTTTTAAAAAGCCACCCCCCCCCCAGTCAAAAATATTGGGGAGACATTGGTTTAATTTTTTCATCTTACGTTTGTATTGTACGCTTGTTAATTGATTATTGCTTCGGTTTTTTTCATGCACCTCTCTCATTCTCCGTAGAGGATTATCTGTTCCTGGTATGCCCTGGCATCGCCAACTCCAGCGAGAGCGTCTACATTCAGACGTTCGTCATGTACGCCCTCAAACACGGCTATCACGCCTAGTCCAGAATCACCTAGGCACCATGACCGACATCAAGCTGACGGCGCCCCGCATCTTTACCTACGGTCAGTGTCACGTCCCTACACCCCTCAGCACCCGCATTACGTCACCTTGTACCCTCGTTTCCCAAACTGTGCTCCCTCTGGGGCTCCGCGGCTACTCCGGGAGAATAAAATAAATATTTAAACGCCATTAACTTGTATGACATGGAACTTCGCCATTAAAATTGGTAGCCTCTAAAGCCAGTATTTCACTAGGCGAATAATCGCGGCGAATGCAGCTGAAGCGCGCAAATTGCAGCA
>JAUJYS010001457.1:0-17441 GCA_033995665.1 Melogona broelemanni | reverse complement strand
ATTATGTGTATGGCCACTTGATGAGATGTACAGAAAACCTTTTATGACAAGGTTAGGCAGGACAAAGGTAGGGAACTCGATTTTATTTATATAGATGACGTCAATCCTTATATAACCACAAGGAAACTGTTTTGCGACTTGAAGCGTTTATGTGCGCGAACGACCATTTTGTTTTTTGCCCAATGTTGCTCGATACTCTGTCCCTAAGTCGGAGATTCCCTATACAAATTGGAATTCTTCCTACGGCATCGATTCGGAATCAAAACAATAAATAAAAAAAATCTGAATCATTTTATTTATTGATAAAGAACAAAAATTGCCTATCGCCAATGATACAAGACGCCTAAACTGAATTTTCCCTATACAAGTAGGAATGCTTTTTAAAGCAACAAATCAGAACCAAAAACAAATTAACCTAGCATGCAATATTAATCGAATAGGATATCAGAAAAAAATATACATATTTTTCTCCTTTTGTTCGCCTTGTTTACACATGTTTGCACTCAAATTTTTGGTATACCCTGAATCTGAATCAATAAAAATTAAAAAATCTCCTGAATTTTAAAAAATCTCCTGAAAAGTAATTCAGGTAGTAAATCATATTAGTCGATATTATCTAGTAAATCATATTATACAAAGATCATTTTTACGATTCCAGTATAATGAATAACAACAACTTCATCCAGTAACTTAATAAGTAAAAAAAAACTCAAGAAATCAGATCTTCAATTCCAATTTTTTTGGTACCGTACATTCATGAATACGATTGGTTCTGAAGTTCTAAACCTCTACATCCGGGGTCTACCATTGATGACGTCATTATCGTAGCTTCCGATTCGTATAACGAGATATAAGGAGCGGTGGGGGAGGGGGAGGTTAAGCATACAGGGTGATAAACATGAGGAGGGGGTGGTGAAAATGAAAAGGCATCGACGATAATGGTTCCCTGGCGCCAGGGCGCGTTTATAGCCTCGAATGACCACCCACCCACCACTCAGTGACCACCGTAACGTCACCAATCGACACTAATACCCCTGTCGAAATGGCCAAGCATGATCTAATTAAGCGTGATTGAGCGTGGGGCACATACAGGGATTGGACAAAATAACGAAAACAGCTCTGTAAGGTGCAGAAACAAACATGTTTCTATTATTTTGTCCATCACCTGTAGTATATTGATTTTACATTACCTTAACTTTTAATATTCCTGAGTTTTCGAACGGTTTTCACTCATCTGGAATCCGGTGCTGGCGGTCCCGGGTTCGATTCCCGGCGCAGGCTCTCGTTAATTTTATCCTGGGGTATTGGCGAAAATGCGCCACCTCAGATATTGCCATAGCGACACGAGAGGCCCAGAATAGCCACATTCACTACAGTGATCAGGAATAAATAAATAAAAATGTGTCCTTAAGAAATTCAAATGTGCTGTGAAGGGCGCGTTTGGCTTTCGTGCAATATTCTTTTCGGGACAACGCCCCAATCCAAATATCGTGAACCCAATCAGTGCAGCAGCACGGCGAGCACGCTCGAGCAGAAGGCGATTCGACAAGGGTATAAAACTCAGCCGCTCACATATCGCCCATAACACCAAAAGTCCACAACAGTAGAAACCGCGCCATCATTCCCAGTATTGCCACAGCGGTCTCTGACCTTTTTTGTCCTTCCTGGAATATTCCCCCAGATGGCGTTACGATCGTCTCTTATTTCGGATCAACGAACGGGAAAGCCCTAACATTAAATGTCCATAGCATGTAATGATCGGATATAAAGTAAAGCGGTTCCTGGATTTCCATCTAAATAAATTTGTCAGTAAAGCCCGAAATAGTCAATTTAAATTGGTCAAAACACAATATCGCTGTTTTAATCGACAGCGACAGGAATTTAATGGAAATCGCATTTCACAAAACAGAATTTGTCTTCATAATTATGATTATGACTTCACATTTTCCATGCTAAGATTTAACATTTATGTTTTGGCATTATTTACAGTTTAGGCTCATGCTTGCAGTCAGCTTTCATTGTACAATTGAAAACAAATAATATTAAACTAATTATAACAAACTAGTTAAATTTAGTGCGTTAGTGAACCCATTTTATCCATCAGGAACCAGCGATGTAATTGGACAAATATACATTATTTTCGATTGTTGAGGGCATGCTCACAATCGTTTGTGTACGACGCGTCGAGCACAATCGATATTGCAACCGAATACTGTACCTACAAGGCAAACCTACGTGCGAACCTGCGAATTTGTTTTTCCTAAAATAATCAGGAGGTTTCGGTCGGAAATTGAACCCGCGATCACGGCTCTAGTAGTCCACCAATCTATCCGCTACAGTTCAAATGGAGAGCCCGCCCTCAGAAAGCCAGCCAGTCAAATTTGGCTACAACTTGAGATTAGGCGGCGTCTTGGGACCCTTTAAGAAACAATGCAGTAGTTGTATAACTGAACTACACCTGTCTGAACTTAGAGAAATATTTCCTAATTAAGGCGTGTCAGTACTACATAAGCGCTCTCGTCTGAAGGCGGCAAAAATTATTTCAAGTATTCCATTTTCCTAGCCTGTTCCACCTTCACACCACAGAAAGCATGCCCGTTAATTAGTTTATGAAAGTTTTGCCCCCCTACCCACAATTTGAATTATACCGTCGTCCATCTTATTCTTATACACCGTCAAGAAACTTAATTGCTTTTTTTTCTCATTCGAAATACGCCCCTGCAATCTAGCAAAAGAAAAACACGCTCAAAGGTTTTCCTAATAGTGCACGGCCTCCCAAAGAAGAGAACTGTGATTTGCATGTCTTTGGTGCCGCAACCTCTGGAGACTCGAGACGTAACGAAGAAAATTATCTTGAATGCCGCCCACACACACACGAGGGACTATCAAAAAGTAGACAGATTTATTTTAAAAAATATATATATATTATCATCACTACTAGATTTATTGTGCTACTATACTACTGCAGCTTAATGCAAAAAAGGGGCAACATTACATATTTAGTCACATTTTCGTAAATATCCTATAAAATAAAAGACACTTCCAGCTGATTTGTCAGAACAAAAGATCTGTCAGAACAAAAGATCTGTCCCAACATCCGAACAATAGATCTGTCCGCTTCCCTATGTAGAGAGGGATAAGGTAGAACTATGGCAACGAAATCGCAACCTTCTCACAACGGTTGTCTTCGTAGCATAGTTGTAAGACGCTGGGCTGTTAAACATGAGATGAGCGGTTCGAGTCCACCGGCAAACAATTTTTTTTTAAATCCACGGCAAAAAAAGGTCACTGGTTTTTTAACTATCCTTTTTCTTAGGGGAATTGGGTGCGTTCTAACATATTCAACTGCACGGTTCGGGGAAATTATGTGCATGCTAGGCTATTACTTATTTGTCGGCCCCCGTGGCTCAGTGGATATGGTCACAGTCTACTAAGCGGGTGGTCCCGGGTTCGATTCCCGGCACAGGCTTTCGTTTATTCGATTCTGTGGTACTGGAATGTGCCCCTCACACATCGCTACAGCAACACGAGGGGTACAATAACCTCCTGTAATGCTATTCACTACAGTGATCCGGAATAAAAATAATAAAAAAAATACCGATTCGTACGCCTTTCTCATACAACATAGCGATCGGTTTCGAACAAATCAGAAAGTCACGGGTCACACCTTATTTTCAAACTTTTCTCGAAAAAATTCCACTAAAAAATTTCTGTTCATAGGGGGCGCTGCATTATGTCGTTGATGAATTAAATTATTATTTACTTAAAAAATATCAAAAAGCAATTCAATCCTTTAGGAAAACAGCTTTTCATTAGCAATTGCATATTTTTTCCCAAACGAATAACAGTCTGCCTCTGTTTATTTCAAACACTGTCTATAACGTGGGATATTTCTACCTGTCCTCGGACAGGCTTAAGCGCTAGTTAATAATAAAATATTGTTTTTTAATATAAATTTTTTTTTCTTCTTTTGTTTAAAAATTAATTATGTAGCGATTTCGGGAGCATGAGGGATGCGGGAGAATATGCCTTTGCAACATTGTGTCGTCGTCATCAAATCAGTAATAGGCTAGAAAGTAGACTGTAGAACTCTATATTAAACTTTATACGAGTTTTTAATTTCATTTCAAACATAGAAACGTGAAAAAACCGTAAAACGCTGACAGCAAATATCGCATCCCGTAAATAGGCAAACACGCATTACCATGCACTGTGTGATTGCTAACCAACACGGGGCAGCCAAAGTACTACCAAAGCGCAAATGAGCATAAGTGGGATGATGACTGAATGAACAAAAATGCACAATCGAGCAAACTACAATTCAGCATGAAATTCCGGACTATCAAAAACACTTTGATTATTAATTGACTAAACCATAATTCATTTTTAGTTTAAAAAAATGAATAAAAAAATGAAAATTATTGATACTCACAAAAAATAATCATTCAAGCATACATTAAAATTTGTTTTGTCACAATTTTAAATCTCACTAAACTTTATGAAATTTAAAATGATAAAAGTATCGAAGATTCGTTCCAAACCAATTTTGATTTATTGGATTAGATTGAAATCGATATTGGAATCGAGAAAAAAATTAACGTTCCACGAAACGAGGAAGGATGAGAAGGAAATGACACATAAATTGGTCACACCGTCGGAATACAATCTCCTGCGTCTATCCAGAGAATCACGTGACAAACGGGCATTTGACAGATTACTCCGGGAATGTAGTCCTTTCTGTCGTTCGGTGTTCTACTTGCTGAGAATAGGGAATGAGCAGCAGTGACCTTTTTATAAAGGCAGCAACTGTCATCGCCAATGGGGGGAAAAAAAGAAACCCAAAGAAATTGTATCCGAGAAGACAACTGGGTCATCAGTGGAATATGCAGTCCATCGACGCAAAACCAAACCCGGGAACAGATTGAGGTTAGGTGAGGTTGGCAGAATGATGCGCGGAGGAATCAATTACGAAATCATAAAGCCACGCAACCACCCCCACATTCAACCTATTAACAATTTATAGACAGATTCGCGTTTCCAAAAAACAAATGAGCGTTCCTGGTACATCGCATGGTAGTGGGCGATATTCCTGAAGAAACGAACGCGTCCTCAATTCCTCATTCACAGGAACGAATATTGGTCCAGAACACCTGGGGTACTAATCCGAATTTGGAGCGAAACTGATCACATTCCTGCGTAGGTTCATTCCATTTATTTTAGAAATACGAGTAAAAACAGAAGATTATCTATCCATCCCGACCGTAGTAGGAAAACAAAATTATTTTCCTTCGATTCTAAAGTTTATACTAAAAACATGAAATTTAGTTTCCTTAACTTCCCCATCCAGAAATGCATTTTTTTTTCGACTTTCCCTAACCAAAACTAAAGTTCAACCTGCTTTAAAAAAAATTACAATCGTCAGGCAATTTCTCCATACCAAAAATATTTTAAAAAAATAATTACAAGTAATTTACATACACATAAAACAATGGAATAGAGCGCGCATAGCGCAAATTCTTTTAAAAGCGCTCAAAACTAACAAGTGTAAACAAATTCACAAAAATAGAAATTTTGTTTTAATTTTTCATACTTTGCGTCACTTTTTTCTTACTTTCCCAAATTGCTATTTAATTTTCATGACTGGCGCTGATAAAAGCACTGGACAAACGATCGACGTCGAAGCGATCCTAATTTGCGCAAGCACACGTATTTTTCTACAAATGCCATCATTAAACTACACTATCAGCGGTAAACTAATAATAGTAAGTTTCAAACGAAAATTTACTTAACGGAAATTTTAGCAACTTTTCCACTTCGAAATAGATATGCACTAGTAACACAATTACTTTACTAACAAACAATGGCTTTTTTAAAACACAAACTAGAAGTTTCTGAAAACAATCGGTAAAGTAAAAATTATTTCAAATATGGTTAAACGATGGTGGTGTACAAATTCGCACCGAGACAGACGTAGAATTATTTGAGAAAAACCGATAAAATGTAAATAAAATCAGTGTGTCAGGTACTGAGGACTGCACCTGACAGATTAATAGTGTTCTAATACATTAAAAATGTATCGGACTTTATAACACTAATTTTATTTACATTTATTCTGGTTTTTTTAAATTACGAAATACTCATTTTAAACATATTAGTTATAATACATGAGTTGCCAATATTATTTAGAATGGGTTTAATCGCCCACAACGTATACAACCCCTCATAGTCGTTGCACCCCTCATAGTCGTTGAACCCCTCATTGTCGTTGCCTTGGCACTGACTAAGGGGTGGTTAACTCCTCCCTGCTAGTCAGGGAGGGATGGCAGACGGCGGATGCCCCCTGCCGAATCCTATCCTATAATATCTGTACTACTAGAGCAGTTGGTTAGTTTTAGTGGGCAGTCAAATGGTGACGACTTAAAATTGCAAACAGAAAAAAAAATGTAGGGCAGCAGTGAATGTAGGAATAGAAAATCTAACACAGCACCACTCTCTCTGACGTCACCATCGTGCCAACCATTCGTGTAAGGGCTGATCAATTCGTGAGGTCATTCGCACGGTCGAACCCCGTATTCCAGCTCACCTGAATCCGTGGAAGCCCCGGCAACCGGCCCGAGATCCCGCATGATGTTATACCAGTCCCTCTGATCCGACAGGTCACCACGGACAAGGGCAATTCCGACAGATTAAAAGCTTGTTCACGCGCTCGGCGCTGTATCCATCGCGGAGTGACCGGAGTATCCGATTGACCAAGAGCTTGGATTTCTATGGATCCGGTTGTGTGTTATCGGCGACCGACTGACTGAAACCTTTTGAAGCCGGCCAAACAAAAGGGGTTGAGAAAAAACGCCGAGTGCGGCGTTTTTCGACAATGGTTTCACGCTTTGCAGTGTGATCACGCAATCGGCTTTGTTAGGAGTGACACAGTCGACTATCGATGTATGGAAGAGACTGCGTCGTCGTTTTTTTATATACCTGGTAAACCTACGCGTGTTTTAATCCGGTGTTCATACTCTGTATATATGAGGAGCTCGCCCCGGATTATATTAACCAGTCGCGTTGCATTTCTAGATTCATTTCTCGTTCGCGAATACCACGCCCTTTGATATTTCATCCGAAGACCCTCCACATGGAATTATGACCATGATTCACGAGAGCGGTCGCCGTAGTCCAGGCGGTAGAGAAATCGCCTATCGTGCGGCGATCCCGGGTTCGATTCCCGGTTCGGACTCTCTTGTTTGTTTGAACCCGAGATGCAAGTGAAAATGCGACCATTCCACAATTGCTCAAGCGGTTGGAGGGATGCAAGATCTCCTGTTGTGATATTCACTTCGATGATCAGGATTATTGAGTGTCAAAAAATAATAAAAAGTAAAAAAAGTATCCTGTATTGGAGAAGTACTTTCTACAGTGACATTTCTGCAATAAGTTTCTGGAAATATTTAGATAACTGCATGTATTGATATTTAACAACTGCTTGCAATTTCAGAGATAATTTAATTAAATTCAGAGAAATTGTAGTGAAATTCAAAGAAAATGTATGGCTTCAAATGGTCACGTTCACAATGAATTGACTTTCATTCTCCTTCGAAAGAAAATGTAGTTAAATTGAGAGATCAATTTAGATTATAATAATTTTCTTTTTAATTCACCGTAGTGCCTAGCACCCTCGTGCCTCTATGGAGATGTGCGAGGGGCAGGGAAGGGAAGGGTTGAGGCATGGCAGCCTCAAGGGCAAAATTCAAATAGTTATTTAGTATATACAACGGATTATGTATGGAGCGGCCGGGTAGGAAACCAAATTGATGCGCATCTAAAAGATTATGTGTTAAAATATAATCCAAGAATTTATTTTTGATATGTATCTCCAGTATTTTATGTAAACAGTTTAAAATACTGATGGGGCGATAATTACCCAGGTCTAGTTTATCGCCAGATTTATAAAGAGGAATGGTAAAGGATTCTTTAAAGGCTTCTGGCAGGGTGCCATTAAATAAAATTAAATTATCTAGAATCTCTTTATTCTATATGAACATCCGTTCTACCGCCAAAAATCTGGATGAACTTACACTTCTTTTGGGAGACAAGCTGAATCAACTGGACTTGATAATCTTGGTCGAGACCTTTCTAAAGGAACACTCTGCTGATACATTTGGGATTAATGATTTTCAACATTTCTTTACAAAAGATAAACCGGCGTGGAGGGAAGGTATCTCGAATTATATAAGAAACAAATCCGAGTTCATTTTTACTGCAGATGGTTCAACTAACGACATGTGGACCACGTTTCAATCTCTGTCGGGAACCCTTGTCTCCAGAGTTACAGGAGAGACCTTTCTTTTGTCAGCTATTTACAGAAGACCTGATCTGGGTTCTCTGCCAGAGGACAGATTCATAATAGAGTTTGACAACTTTTTGGAGGCATTTTCTACAGGACAATCTATCATTGTGGGGGATTTTAATATTGACTTGCTTCCGGAACCTAATCGTCTGAACATTGCCGACGATTACAAAGAGATCATCGCGGAGAGGGGATTCCGACAACTTGTCGAAACACCAACAAGGATTACTTCACACTCGAAATCACTTATAGATCATCTTATCTTTAACTGCAAGACCCTTATACCTTATACAACAGTACACCACATTGCAATAAGCGACCACTTTGGTATCTCCTGTCTTTTCAAAATGGATGAATTTGATATAGAAATAATCCCAGGTCCATACACATCCGACCCCTCTAAACTTAATTCAACAGTTGTTATGATAGATAAAAACCTCCTCGTGAAGGGTTTATTAGGATATGACTGGTCTTTTTTTCTTACATTGAACGAACCACAATCAACCTTAACAGAGTTTTATCGCATTTACGAAGAAGTCCAAACTAATTCAAAGAAAATTATAAACTCTGGATGTAGGAAGGACAAATCCTGGATGAATGGCAGCTTGAGACTTTTAATTATGAAAAAGAATATCCTTATGAGGCTTGCAAAGCGCTTTCCTCTTAGACACAGACTCGTTCATTACGCTAAACAATTTCGTAATGCTACCAATAAAAAAATTAAAAAAGCTAGGATTACATTCTTCGCTGATCTAATAGTTAATAGTAAATCTTCAAGAAATCAATGGGCTTATATTAAAAATCTTTGCAAAGGAGAGAGTGGTGATGTCTTTAAGAAGTACCCATTGAAACTTTCAGATGGTTCCGGACCGGAGACGCAAAATTTCCACAAAAGAATGTTGGACGAAATTGGTAAATATTTTTCGGAGGTTGGACCCAATGCAACAAAAAATTGTAATATAATTCTTGATTTCTTTGTAAACCCTAGGTCTGATCGTCACCTTGGGACAAATTATACAATCTACCCTAGCCAATCCGATGATATTTTTAAAATCTTATTATCAATAAATAAGAGAAAGGGACCGGATCCGGATGGAATTCCTATGAGTATACTTTTCGAGAGTAAAAATGCTATGTCAGTAGTTCTGACTCATCTTTTTAATACGTTTATTAAAAACTCATTTATACCTGATATTTTTTAAGAGGCTACTCTCGTACCTTTGTATAAGGGAGGAGATCTTAACGATTTCAAAAATTACAGACCAATTTCAATACTCAACTCTATGCACAAGATTTTTGAGGTCTTCATTAAAACATCTCTTGATGTATACTTAAATAGATGTCACATCGTAAACCATCGACAGTTCGGATTACAGAAGGGTCGAAACATCCAGGATGCACTATATCAGTTTATCAATACCGCTAGAAATTATTTGGATAAATATTCATGGAAAACAGGCGCCTTCTTTTTGGACATAGCAAAAGCTTTCGACTGCTGTAATCATTCTATCCTTCTTTTTAAATTGCAAAAATATGGTTTTTGCTGTTCTACCGTTAATCTTATGGCAAGCTATTTGGGAGGAAGATTCTTTCGAGTTAAAATGGGTAGTCTTAGGAGTGAGGTACTCTCGCAAGATTGCGGTGTTCCTCAGGGCTCTGTCCTGGGCCCGGTTTTATTCCTCCTTTATATTAACGATTTGTTTAATCTATCGCTTGAAGGAGAACTTTTTGGTTTTTCAGATTACACCGCATATCTTCTGAAAGCAAATGACGCTGATGATGTCAATATGTTTATGCAGTCGGACATCTTGACGGTTGCCAAAAAATATTGAAAAAACTAAGGTGATGTCTTTCGGGTACAAACTTTCATACCAACTGAGAATTAAACTTAATAATGTAATTGTGGAATCTGTGGATAAAATCAGATACTTGGGCTTCATCATAACAAAGGATCTTGACAGTCGATTATATATAGATAAACTATGCTCTAATCTTAGAGCCTCTATCTCCATGATAAAAAGAGCTTCACCCTATCTGCCTCAAAAATACTGCATTCTTCTTTACAACTCGTTATTTATGTCTCACATTGAGATATTCATTATTTTTTGGGGATCCTCTTATAATTATTTGTTAGACAGAATTGAAAAACTGAAAAAATCATGCATTAGACTGATT
Source organism: Melogona broelemanni (assembly GCA_033995665.1). Classification (NCBI taxonomy): domain Eukaryota; kingdom Metazoa; phylum Arthropoda; class Diplopoda; order Chordeumatida; family Chordeumatidae; genus Melogona; species Melogona broelemanni. The sequence goes on along the minus strand of JAUJYS010001457.1, from coordinate 6,925 downwards.
ACTCATACATCGAGACTGCAACATAGAAATCTTGGTTCACTGGCTCTATATAAGAAGATAAATACCCCTCAACTTATAAAGACATTTAAAAGGAATCTATTGATTACCGGTAATGGGAGGATTTCCGAATTCAAATATGGAAAACTTAGATACCTCATGAACGACGACTGTAAGTATACCTACGGTTATGTACTTGCTGAGAGAGCGAAGAAGCAAACCATAAGATCACTACACGACCAGATCGTCATTGCGGCTAACCAACTCCAACTGAGATTGGATGAACTAAAACGAAATAGATTTAGAACACGTTTGAAAATTGAATTTGGTTTTTTGTTTGATGCCTCCGACCCAGAACTAGCCTTTATTTTTGAACTTGGAAGGAGACCCTTACCTGGGGAATGGGCACGATATGTTCCACCGACCAACTTTGCCTATTCTGATGATACTGTTGAGGCGGTTGATAATTCTGATGATGCCTAGGCTCTCAAAAAAATAAAATAATAAATAAATAAAAAAAATAAATATTGAGTCGCGAGATTCTGACTTGATCTCAATTGGGCTATATTCAATATTCTATATGCTATATTTTCAGTGATTTCTTCCTTACCTCGTTTACTCCTGCCCTCAGCTCCCCATTTTTGATGGGCCGGTTATACGATGTTTACGAGTGTGGAGATATGTGTGTTTGGGCCCCTGTTTGTTTTGTTTGTTGTGCACCCTTGCGATCTTTTTTGGGCAGCCTCAAAGACACAGATTCGATGGATATGTTATTTGAGATCTATAACCTGACGACTCACACTATAATAGGCTAAGTTACTTAGACATGGGCTTATAACTTCAACTTCAATTTCTTCTACACAGATATGAATTATGTATTAGGTATTTGTTTACAGTCCAAATATGTCTATGGTTATCCCATGACCCGTAGGTTGGTCAGTGGTTATTCCACGACCTTACTTGCCAGTTCATAATTATACCAGGATTGTTATACTCTACGGTTGTACATTGGTTAATTAATTCAAAATGTCATCGCCGTTCAACGACCTTAGCTGACTGATAGAAGTCTTAAGTGGTTATCCCACTCTTCTGCTCGTAGGCTGCTGGATTGATATTCTTTCCGCATATATTACAGGTTCTTGATGTTTTTTTCTGTTCTTGTCTTTGTGCTTTGTCTGCTCGTCGATTTTCCGTTGATGCATAAAATTAACCATCCACAATGTCTCCAGACTCACTTGGGTTCTACATCGGATGGCTCACCCTCAATTTGGGGGGCGGGAGCGGCGGGTCACCTCAAATATTCTTCATTTATATTTTTAAATTTATTATTCTTCACTTTGCCTTATTTTGTTCTGTAGACTTCAACTTATTATTTTATCTTTCATTCCCCTATTTTTAATTATATTTTTACTTTTCTCGCATAAACAACAGCAAATACAATAGCCAGCAGAATTCTCATTTCTCGTAAGCACTGTTGGTTGGTGGTATGTGTTGTGCCTGTTCTTGACTCGTATATAAAATTTATTGATGAGTTGGGATTGGACTTTTTGCTTCCTGTTCGTATTTATATCTGATAAACGGGTTTAACTTGATTTAAGTTAATCCAACTTATAATTTGATTTGCTCCTTAGAAGTTGATTGGATGATTACAACGTTATCTAGAATTTCTTATACACTTTCCGTTAAACGGATCGATTTTTATTATTTTCCTTGCAAAAGTTACATTTTGCACTTTTCTTTTTCTTTTCACCATTTTACTTTTAAACAATGTGCTATACTTATGGCCATAAAGGTCAATTCCCCCAACCAGTAAACGTTTCTTGATTTCATTACTATTTCTTTTATTATAGCTTTGGTCACAATATATATATATGGAGCCGATTTAATTGAATATAAGTTGAATGAATGACTATAATCTTGCTTATAATTTCCTTTACTTCTTGCGATAAACGGATTGTTTGTTACTTTATTGTTATTTTTATTTTTTCTTGTAAAAACAACATTCTATGTTTTTCTTTATCTTTTCCGCGTTTTACTTTACACAATGTCTCATATTATTGACCATAAAGGTCCATCACCCTGACCAATAAACGGCTATGGGTTTCATTATTGCTTTGGTTACAATATATACATGAAGTTGCCTTGCTTACTTTTCTACAGGTTCTCTCACCATTTTTTCAGGCTTACCTTCAATTGATTTATTTTTTCTAGATACACCATAGATCAAGCTTTGCTTTTACTTGGCCGTCCACTGCGTTTACCATTTTATGGCGATTACTTTCATTCAAATCCCAATGGGAAGGGAATGAAAGTGTAGTAAGAGAGTCATAAACTCTCTCGGTTCGGATTTTGAATGTATTTACTTGAATGTTATTATACTATGTATTGTAAATCCTGAACCTCCTCCAATCCCATCCTTTCCTTTCTCCTACATTCCCTCCTTCCCCCCCCCTCATAGCTGAGATCTCGGTCGAGGCTCAGGGGGGGTTAAATTCCCCCCTCTCTCACCTTGTGTGAGCTAGGGGGTGAAGGCGATCGGTGAAAACCCCTTTGTCAATCCCGACCCGAAATAGAAAACGATTAAACATGTGTAAAAGTGGAAGCTTAAAACATAAAAGATGGTCCTTTATGTCACCTGCCGAAATTCCATCAGGACCTGGTCCCTTATGTCTACTAATATTCCCAACTATATCAACTAACTCCTTTTCAGTTATATATGACATTTCAAACGAATCCTCGATATTCAACGGAACATCAAAGGGGCATAAACTATTATTAGTAATAAGCTCGTTGACACGTGTATTCCTCATAAGATCAGGACCGATCCTCGAGAAGTGAGAACCAAATTTATTTGCTTCTTTGCATCTGTCCATGAATCCTGGATCAGTGCGTGCATGTAGGCCCAGGTGAATGTCTAAATCACCAGAGATCATTGATGAAATGATCTTCCATTGTTTTTTTGGTTCGCCCACACATTTTCCAATTTGTCTTTTATAATATGAATTGCATGTACATCTAATAAGCTTTGCAACATATTTACGTGATTTCTGATAATAATCATTTAGTCTTACATTATTTCTATGTCTCTGTGAAAGTCTGTACAGTGCATTCTTCTTACCGACTTCGGATATCAAATCTCGTGTCATCCACGATTTATGTTTCCAATTACCAGGTTTTACCATATATATACATTTCTGCTTACACAAGTTCCATGTGTGATAGAATTCAGTTAATATGTCATCCGAATCTGTAAGAGAATACACCATATTCCAGTTAACACAGGACAATTCTTTGGACATTTTATCAGGATCAAAACACTTGCGTTGAACAACTGAATGACTAAAAGGCTGTTTCATAGGGGTGAGATTTTTTGCAATTGTGCTACTCATTAAAACTGGCTGATGATCAGACATTGAGATATCCAGAATTGCAACCTTAAGATCATTCAAGGCAAAATTTGTCATTAGATGATCCAAGTTCGATGCAGTTGTAGAACATATTCGAGTAGGTAGATCATTTAAATTATAAAGACCATATAGAGCAATTGTCCTCATGTATGACATGGTACTATTTTGCGGACTGAAGTTATGTGTCCCAGGAATATCAATATTAAAATCACCAAGTACTATTAATTTTTTCTTAACAAGTGTAGAAAGCACGAGATCAAATTCATCAAAAAACACTGGTAGAGAGGAAGATGGAGGTCTGTACACTGCCAGGATCTGGAATTTTGAATCATTATAAGTTGTAATTACGCAGTTCACATATTCAAAAGATTTAACATCAACAATAGGTGCAATCTCCAGTACTCTTATTACTCCAAGACTCCTGACAAAAACAGAAACCCCACCTCCCCTTCCATCACCTCTCAATCTGTGATATGAAACGAAGCCCAAAAATGAGCATTGAGGGATTTGTGCAGGTGTTAGCCAGGTTTCCGTGAGGACCAAAATATCTATGAGATTCAATATAGGTGAAAGGATCAAATGCAACTCATCAAAGTTTCTATTAAGACTCCGAATATTAAGCAAAAAAATATTGAGTTTCTCCATATAAATATAAGGACTACTTCTCTTATACTTCTACAGACACATTGTACTCAACTCACGTGGTTTGAAAGGCCACTGAGTACAAGGACTAGGAATAAATTATATTAAACTGATACTACATTCAAGGTTCTGGTAAGACCTTGTCTTAATTAAGAGAGAGTGAATGGAGCCAATAATTTACATAATACAACCCCCCACTACTTATCCCTTAAAGCTAAACAATGTGAGGAAATAATAATGCAAATTATTTACTTTTCCATGATTTATTTAAAGTGCTAATTATGCAATACAATTGCTTTCTTGAATTGGAGAATTTAGCAAACACTTGCTGTGCACAGCCAATCCCCCAAACAAAAGACAAAAGGTGAACTCTATGCAACAGCTACAGCTAGGGAGCTGAAGTGCGCATTTTGCTTTGTTTTGCTGCTGATTCTTGATCAGTGCATTTCTCTGATTTAAAGTGCCTGGTGACACTGCTATTGAGCAACTTCTAACAATGAACTTCGGTGAACTCTTACAACAAAAAGGCTATCAATAACGCAGGCTATTTGACGGTCTTACTGTACAAATGGGCATGACGTTTTTCTCAAAGTGCCAAGGTCGGGTGACCCCAGCTGCGACGGCGAATTGATAGGGCGCTAGGGTAGCCCTTGACGATGAGCGCTAGGGTAGCTCTGAAGGTTTTGTTGTGGGCGTGGTCGTTCTTGCGGGCATCCCTTTAGACAAGACGGCAGAGTTAACTTGGGTTCACGCGAAAATGTTCAGATCACTTACCGCACCATTGGGACTGGGCGGAGTTAAACTTGCACGAATGCAAGAACCAAGTTTTTATGCTGAAGAATGTTCTGATCTGCTTCCTGGCAGAACAGGACAAACACGCGGATAAACACACGGAAAACTATGCAGAGAATTGGTCATAATCCACAATCGTTGAATGCGCGTGAAAACCGGTGCGTGAACAATTTTAACTTTGTTCAGATTCCATTTAGGCGTGAAATCTCTACTCGGGGCAACTGCTGAGAATTCGCGTTCCACGAGGCAAAAGTATGACTAATGACATGATAATTAACTAGTAGTCGGAGATCCTCTCCAGAGGAGAGCTGAGAGAGAACTAACTAATTTGCATTTCTATTTAAATTATTGCCGCGTTAATTCCCGTAGCCTCCGCGGGTCGCAGCACCAACGGAATACACGCCGTGTGCGCTGATTGGTGTTGGGGGTCACGTGACCTCCAACATCAGTCAGCTGACACGGTGGTAACCGGCGCCACAACCCGCGGAAAGAACGGGCCCAGGTACAGGGTAGGCGTGGTTTGGCGACCCGCCACAAACCACATCTAACATTAGTGAATACAAACTGTCAAATTGTAATTCTGAGAATTTGGTAGGAATTAATAAGACAACTCAGAGATTTATTATAAAGCATTGAATTTTGCTTTGCGCGATGTTATTTAATGATATTCGCCGTTACTTCACAAACATGCAGTTTAAGGGAATACCACGCTAATAAAATTTGTAAAACGGGTGGCAAATTTGACATTAAGTATCGGAAGGCCAGTTATTTCGAGTTTAATTTCCAGCCGAGGCCTGCGAAATTTTTCGGACGAGAATGTCATACCTTCGGAATAGAAATAAAGTCATGAAACATGCCTGTATGTTATCAGGTACACGCTAAAGATCCCTACCTAGAATAATAAAAAATATAATTGATCACAGGCATGCCCCTTGACATAAAAAAATATCAAAACATAATTAAAGACATGTATGTCCATTAACAATAATGATGTCAACTCGTGGCGTAACGAGGGATAACACGATGATTAGATTCATTCAGAATCAGAATCAACGTTGGTTAGATTCATGAAATAACGAATAAACGTAAAAACAGTCACTATTTGCGTCAAATTGCAGAACTTGCGATTAGACAAACCTGAGACCTTCGTCAAAACTCTATAATTGGAAGAGATATTCAATTTATAAAATTTTAATTATATTTCGATTTCGAAAAAATGATTCAAGGATCCCGTAACTAGTTTCACACTTTCCAAGTGATCATCAGACGGGGTTTAGAGTGATTTTTTCGAGTGAAAAAAATGTGTAAAAAATATATATTATATCAGTGGTTTTGAAAACAAGGATGATTTTGATGTCAAGGGACACGCCTGTAATCATTTATATATTTTATTGTTTTAATCTGAATCACGACGAATTTAAGCAACATATTATGACATTTTCGTTTCTACCCGTTCATGTCGTTCTACGTTTGCTAAAATATATGCTGATATTGTCGTTAATATCTGAATATGCTAATTTTTGTTTATCCCTACCTAGGTCTAGGTCAAATTATAAATTACCAGGTCTTCCCTTGGGGGGGGGGGGAAGGACCACGTGGTTCTAGAATAGTTGATGATGTGATGTTGCCGATTTCATGTTTGTAAAAACAGCTTGCGCGTCTCACCGCTCAACGTCAACTGTTATCGTCAACCTTAATATATTAAAAGGCGAAATAATTGGTCCTGATAATCTCCTAACTTGAGCCGGAACAATAATGTAAGATCGGATTTTTGATCGACTTGAAAATAAGATTCGCTCCATAGATTACGGTGTAGACATTGTCATTTCTTTTATAATTTTTGACTAGGTAAACACACAAATGAAAAATAAACGATTTTTAGATATTTGTATACGTACGATCAGTAATGCTAAAGGCGTTGAATAGATTTTTTTTTAGATTAAAGCACCATAAAAACAAGTTTGTATCCTAATACCGAGGTTGTATATGATCATGGTCCGTCCGCTGTGGCCGAGAGGTAGCGTGCTCGCTCACCAACTAGCGGATCTGGGTTCGATTCCCAGCGCAGCCTATCGTTGGCTGTAGTA
>JAUJYS010001456.1:0-17441 GCA_033995665.1 Melogona broelemanni | reverse complement strand
ATATTTGTTACTGTCCGATTGTCCGAACGTCCTCTGTGGCCGTGAGGTAGTGTGCTCGCTCACCAACCAGCGGATCTGGGTTCGATTTACAGCACAGCCGATCATTTGATTGGCTTGTGGTACTGCGCGGAGGAAGGCCACCTCTGTATTCTGCGCGGAGGAAGACCACCTCTGTATTCTGCCTAGTAAAACACAGGGGTCGGGGGATCGAGGGTCGGGGTCCAGAGACGACAGCATGCTGTTAAAACCAGTCCCTGGACTGACTAACCAACCAAACTGTCCGATTAGTAATTGGTTAATTAAAACCTCGGTAACCGATTACTTTGGTTTGAAAATCCAACCGTTTTTAATCGAAATTTATCTCTTCTACTGCATAAAATGCAGAGCACAACTTTACTGCCCGTTTCGTTTTTGAACTGAGTGGTTTGAATCAATCTCTTTGTCATGTCCTCTCTCGTGACTCGAATTCAGTTGTTTATGGTGTTTTAGGCAAATTTGGTATTTATCGTCGCCCGAAACGATTGTGAAGTGCGAAACAGCGAAAGTGGTACTCACTGTATATTTACGAGAAGCCGTTGATCGGCATTCAGGCAATCCTGATGCGCGCCACCCTTATCAGGGGACTACTAACACCTATTAGCATAAATTAATGGTCCGTTTCGTTGCATTATTCATTGGGCCTTTGTCGTTGCACTGATTTTGGACTGTGGATGCGAAAATTCCAACGCCCTTTCGAGATTTTCGACAACTGACGTTTTACCACTCGTTCGTGTACACTAAAGTTGTTTTGAAATCACATTTTCGTTTAATTTCTATTGGAAATGTCGTATGAATCATTTCGAATTTTTTTTTCTTCCTGTGAACTGTTCAGGAATCTTACCAACTTTCTTCCCTCACAATACCCCTCTGGGAACGGCTTGCTAATTTTGCCTAGTTTATTCTTCTAACATATCGCACTGGCACGGTTCCTAATAATAAAGTCGCGTAAGAATTTTTCTCGGTCGACAAATTCCGGAAGTTTCGATCGGGAATTGAACTCAGCGTCACGGGTTCGCGTGTCGAACTTCTAGTTCGACGCGCGAACCACTATGCCACCTCTCATGGTGTTTCTCACCCATAGCTCTATCATTGTAAATTCGGTGCATTATATCTTATTCGTGACTATTTTATCTGTGCTTGAATGTTCTTGAGAGTTGACTCGAAATCATAGAATGAAGCAATTATAATATAAAGCTTTTTTGCTACTACTGGTAAAGATGCATATGTACGCCAAAGTGAATGTCGACTTGATGACAAAATAAATAAGAATACATAATTACAAATAACAAAACAGAACAAATATAATAAGATTTTTAAATAGATGTAATTTCATTCTAATTTGTTGTTAATAATTCCGCGAAAGGTCAACTGTGTGCAACATACGTTTCAGTCCTGGTTGGGGACGAATTTACGATTGACATTTGCACGAAGTTTGCGGGGAAACAATTGCAGAACGATTAGCGGAGGGATTCCAGTGGATCCGGGTTAGCGGAAATGGAACCGATGCAGTCGACCATATCGCAATTGTTAATGCCAGCAGTCGCTATATGCGGTCTAATCGTGGACCATTACAAAGTTTTAACCCCTCAATTATGGAAGGGGGGTTCTGGTTCCGATGTGTGAATTGCCAGACATTAATGGACTAATCGTTTCCGCCCTGTCCGAAGCGTCATTAGTTGAGGACCAGACTAGGCGGAATCCGTGTATTTATGTTAGTGATAGTGATGTTAGAAAAGTGTGTACTGTACAGTAATAAAGGTTACTATTAGGGGCATATGGTGCTCTAGAATTATCCAACGAAATTAAAGGGAGTAGAACCAGTTAAGTATAGGAAATTGCTTTAAAATAATAATAAATAAAATGCAAAGAAAAATTTGACGTCGAACTTTGCACGGTAGGTAGGATGTTCATCTCAATTAAAATCCACCGTATGTACGCGCATGATATTTTGTCTTCATATTGAAGTTGCTTTGAATTTGAAGTTGCTTTGAACATTGAAGTTGCTTTGAAGTTGTTACTTCGAAATAGAGATTCGATCGAGACCATCCGATAGTTTGGCAACTGCAGTAGTTCAATACTTTTAAATCAGTCTAAAATAAGTTTATTTTTATTCCAATCAATTTAGTGAAAATCAGTACATGAAATTGTGTACCGCTCGTGTTTTTATGGCAATAAATAAGTGAAACATTTTAACCATAAAATAGGGTTCGAAGATTTTGACATAAAAATAAAACAACAATTTATTTCAAGAGCGTTTTAGTTCGTATTTCTTATCCGGCGCTTTACAATAAAAACTTACTGTATAAAAACGTCTGTATAAACTAATGTAATGAATTATTGGTGTAGTACGGGATTTACATTAGATCATTTGCTCGGCGAGTCTTTGCTTGGTGAACAACTTTCACGAACTTTTCAAGAAATCCGATCAAAAAAAAAAAGAGCTTGCCGAGCAAGATTCTTCTAACTCCGATCATCCATTTACATTTTAAAGTTTGTTAAAGTTATTGTTTGGTTAAAGTATGTGCGCCTTCCCATATCGTATCAGCGACACGAAGGCTCACAAAATTTGCGTTTGGTTCCAACTTATCTTGGTTATTATCTAAACCTGTACATTATTATACCACTCGCTGCAATGCCACTTGCTGGCCAAGCAAAGATTCGCCGAGCAAAAGTGCTAATTGATAACCTGTATAAGAATTATAGTTTTTTATTTTTTAAATGTATAGTACATAAGTTACATTACAAGAGACAGTTTTCGAAAATCACGTGCCTTTGACCAGAATGAAACTTCAATAGACTTTCTATGTCATGATCTCGCTTCGTTTTTCCACGTGCATTACCAACAGACCGAGATTTCGCGATCTTCGCAAACTGTTCGGTGGTTCACTGATGTGAGTCCAATTGCTCTAATTCTTATATACAAGTGCGGCACTTGATCTCCGGGGGAGCTAAAAAAAAAAAGTGGTGTTCGGATGGAGATTCGCAGAAATGGTTTTTTCGGGGTACGTTGTGTCGGGTGGCCGGGTGTCACGCTAGAAAACATTCAGCGGCAGCTGGGTCGTTTAGCCCCAGTAAACGGTTCTGCTCTTACCTACCCGTTTTTATATCGCGATTAGCTCGTTTAGTTCCTATTACGCTTCACGGTTTGGCTCGGTTATTAAGCTCAAATTGAACGAATTTCCGGCGTTTATTTGTGTTACGCACGATGGGACTGTTTCATTGGTCATGCCCGAAATTTGGGTAGGTTACGTTTCTGGTGTATGTAGTATAACAAATTGTTCGTTTATTTTTCTATTTGGGAAAAGTTGGCATTATTGGTGGACTCAAGAAAAAATAAAAATATTGTTGCACTGAATTTTTTTCAACTGAAATTCGTCTGTTGACTGATTTTAAAAGGGACGGATCCGGTGCATCGATACTGGATATACCGTGAGATGTACCTGAGTGGTGTACCTTAAACAGCATTGTTTTCAGATTGTAAATCATAATTTTGAATTTCATTATGTATTGATATCAGCAAGACAAATCAGACAAAAGTTTTTTTTTAATTAATTCAATATCTTGGTAACTGACGGATTAAAATTGACTTAACTATCTGACTTAATTTTAATGGTTTTATTTAGCTTCATATATTTGGTTTCAAAAGTTATTTTAGTACTCGCATTTTTCCAATATTTTAAGTTTCAAAATTTATATTAAATCCCATTGAATTTATACTCCAAAACCAAGTTTAAAAATAATCCACATGCCCCTATTACCAAGGAATCACACATTACACGATAAATAAACTTTGTTCTTTATTTTGCTCTAAACTTTAATCAGTAAGCCGATGTGACACATTTTTTTGCACGAAAAATACCGTGTTGGGATATGTCATCACCTTATTGTGCGCTATTTTTTATAAATATATTTGCAAGGTGAAAAAAAACTGTTTTTTTCTATGCTCCAAACTCATACTGTACGCTCGTACTTGGTCAGGATGCCTTTAAGGTTGGAAGGCATCAGTTATTTTGGAAAGTAAGCTTACGACGTCCTCTTTATCAATATGACACCCCGCAACAATTAGTCTCGTCCTATCCGCTCACGTTGTCATTGGTGGAAAAATGTTTAGCCCAAATTGCTATCCTCCTTAGACCAGCCTCCCAAAATCAAAATACACTGTGATCATCTTGAAGCGATAACGTGGCTCTGTTGACACGAATATGGAACATGTCCCGGTACAGCGCTGAAAATCCCCAATGGTCCCCATTGTTTAAACGTTTAATACGTTTAGTCGGGGTCCTAGACAGTTTTGTTTTAAACATTCAATGGTTTAGGCCTATGACTACGTTCTTAATGTTTTAAATTGTCCTTTCAATATGCCGCATTTTACGTGATATTACTGAATCTAACATCCAATAAACATAATTGATTACTTCAAAATGCAAATGTTTTGTTATTAAAGTAACCTAATTTTACCTAAGTTTTAAGCGTTTAATCCGTGCAATTTATTAAAAACCAACAAAATTAACTTAAAGCAGAAGAGCCAAAATGCCTTATCGTCGAAACAGTCCACGAGAACAACTCTTCGTACCCCAGTCCGTATTGCAACTGGTTGTGGTCAGTCTTGGGTTCGATTCTCGGTGGTTTACTCGATCCCGGGTTGCTAGTAAAAATGCACCACTCAAGAATTGCTTATTAAAAAGGAAGGGTTCAATTCCATCACAGCAATAGGAAATAACCAAATAAAAATCAACATACCCATGTTCATAGAGTTTCTAGTTTTATGTTTTTATCCTAATAATTATAAGAATTATAACCTAATAATTATATCCTAATATACATTCACCCCAAAAAAAGATGGGTTCAAATTATTTATATTAAGAGTAGATAAATAAACAACATGCCATGTTCATCGGCTTTCTAGTTTTAAATATCATTGGATATAATATTGGGTCTCAAGTGAGTACATGTATAGGTATGATGTTGCGGCGTTGACGTTGCCGGTTGATTAATGCTAGTGCACGCGAACGGAATTACACCAAACATTTTTTCATTCTGTACCTCCCAGTGTGTGTGTGTGTGTGTGTGTGTGTGTGTGTGTACACCGTCAAAGAGAGATTGCTATTATCCGGGCCTCAATCAACCGGCCTGAAAAATTAGCAAGCGATGATAAAGCAAGTTCATGAGGCCTGCATGCATAGAGACCGGGGCATAAAAAATGTCCCAACGCACGCATAGAGGGACCGTCGACTAGATAAATTAATTTAATCTGCGAAATTGATATCTACTCGCGCAATCATATGTACTTGGTGTCCTGACATGGCGGTTCCATGATATGCATGCACAGGTATTTAATTCTGAACCAATTAGTCAACAAAGTCACTTACCTCGTCGTAAAGTGATTTTCGTGATTCGAATCTAAGATCTGTGATTTTCGCATGGTATTGCGTAGTCGTGTAAGAATTTTTATTAATTTAATGATTATATTTAAATTAAGTTACATTTGTTTCTATACCGAAAGATAGTCGAAAGGTGATTACACGTTGATACAATAATTAAGTATATTTAATTGTTAAAATTGAAAAGTTAATTAAACATATTTAGACATATTTTTATACATGCAATTGCTATTTAAAAAAAACTTATATTTTGTAACAAGCGTCAGGAAATGTATTAAGCGATAACACAGAAAATTAAATACTGAAACATTATGTAGACAGTTGTGTGACGTCAAATATTTAAGCATCTGAATTGTAAATGTGTCCAAAAATTGATTTTGATGTATGCTGGGTTATTATTTCGTTATTGCTAACCTGCACGTGATTTTTGGCGATGGCAGCGACATCCGGCGGTTGAGATGAATCCCGATCGTCGCGTTTCCGCTGCCGCCGTCCTCGTTACATAGTCCACATCAATGTCAACTTCGCTGTCGACGCGTAGTAAATCTGGTGCCGGTATGCTTATTGGCTACTCCCATTAACACTAGATGGCATTGCGCTCGTCGGTATTGCGATCGGCATTGAGATAAAGACACGTGTATTATCAAAAACACATTTCGTGTGGCGCCACGTGAGTTGTTTAAAGCAGCCAATAGTCACCTTGAGGGAGGGGGAAGGAGGTGGTAGGGGGGGGGGGGTAGGGTGGGAAACGTTATCGCTAAATTTAATGTCGGATCCCGTGTGATGGGTCGTCGCTCGTCGGCGGGCGTTAATTGGGGCAGGTGTCGGAAGATGAGAAACGGAGCTCGTTTTGTATGTGTGGGTGGTTGCGTGGATGGGGGGAAGGAGGGGGGGGGCACACAGTGTTAGGGTTCGTTCCTTTCTTTTTAAAGGAACCCGTTCTAGTTCCTCCTAAGAAAAAATGGAGTACCTTCCTTTTCCAGGTCAAAAGGAACCCTAAGCTTTTTTGGTTCTTTTTCGTCTCTTCGATTTAAAAATAAAAGTAAAAAACACTTTCTGAACTGATAAAAGAAGCTAAAATTTTCATGTATCCTAATAATTCTATTATTAAAAACACATTTTATTTCTAATACCGAGATCGAGCCGCGAAATAAGGTAAGAGTTCTCTGTTCGTTCACATAATCACGTTAAGGTTTGCGAATGAATTCTCTATTTTTTGCCTTGCGCCTTTGAGTCTCGCCAACTTAGTCGTCGTCACTCCCACCCTGTCCTGGATTTTATCGTTGTTCTTTAATTCCATTAGAAAATGGAATTTTCATCTCGTGAACTTGGAATGCTAAGATTATCATCAAAAGGTGTAATATTTGATATTTAATAATTAATGATTTAACGACCGTTCCAGTTCCTGAACAAAAAGAAACGAAACCGTTTCAAGCGCAAAGTTCCTCAGGAAAGGAACGTGTTTCTAGTAACAGAACTTTACCGTACCGTTCCTACCCAACACAGGGGGCAACCCACCACCACCACCACTACCACCCACCTCGTTCAAATAGATACGGTGCGAAAAGAGAGAGTAATTTATCACGGCGACTAATCTGCATGTGTCAAGATTGGGAGTCCCGGCGATGGGATGAGACTGTTAGTAGGTGCCTGTGGGTGGCTGTGGGTGGTGGTGGGGGCGTGTTCGTCTCACGATTTCCGACGATTAGGTGTGCATTAATTTAGCCACCTCCACCCCTCACGGCGATACCAACGCCACCTGAACGTAGACAACTGTACCAGGTTGCCTATGGGGAGATGGCGTGGCATGATACACTTAGCAGGTGTGAAAAGTAGTTGTAGGATGTAAATGGGGGATTGGGGGAGTCCTGATGGGTTTTTCCGATATAAAAGTCACCGGTTTTATTTGTAATTCTCGTCGACGTTTTAAACGTGTTTTTGCTGTTGGGTTATTTCGTTTTTAAGCTGACAGACTGCACGTTGAAGTGCTTTTAGTGGAAAGGATTTACAGTTCACCGACTTTGTGTGCATTAGAAATGTGGGCTGAAATGATGGGCTGGGCTATTATTTGCATTTCTTACCGTTGGTAGTGATTGTGAGAATATGATTCCGTTGCATAAATCTGACTTCTCCTATAATATTTCATTTTGGTGTGTAAATCTCATTTTTTTTAAAAAGGAAATCTCGTTATATTCTGGAAATTTTGCTTTAATAACGAAATCTTGTTTAATGAGCAAAACCTCGTTTTTTGTGCAAATCTCGTTTTGTTTTTGTAGGAATCTCGTTTTTAAGTGAAAATATTATTCCGTTTTATTGCGCAAAAGCACATTTTCTGTAAAAATCTCGTTTGTAAAAAAAATCTCGTTTTATTGCGCCAATCTGGTTTTTTCCCTGCCAATTTCGTTTTTGTGAGCGAATCTCGTTTTATTGTGCAGATCTAGTCTTATTCAAATTAAACTTTATTGGGAAAATCTGTTTTCAAGAGCATATTTGTTTTAAGATCAGAATATAGAGCAATCTGTAGAACTTTGCGATAAACATTGGCCTCCGACAAGATGGGCGCTCAATTATAACAAGTCGATCCCATGCCATATATGTAAATGAGCCACCCGGAATGTTTTATTGACTAGCGAAGCCACGATGATCTCTCTCTGCCTCCGTCAAGAGATTATTAATTTTTGTCCTCGAGGATGAATGGGCATTCATTTAATTAAAACCAATTGGTTTGCCAGCAAGTACGAGGAATACAGTCAGCACGCTTCAGAAAACTCTTCCATGTCTTCTTTCTCAAATCGGCTCTTGAATTATTCTACTACTGCGCGAATGGGAGATTAACAAAATTGGGTATTTGCAGAAATTAATTTACAGCAGTCAGGCAAGATGGTACGTTCTTTGTTCCTCCACAGCAATCGATGAAACAGGATTTTTGTCTTGTCTGGTGATTTTTGATCTGGTATAGCAGACAACCGTTGCTGTACGGTTTGCGTTCATGGAAATTGCTGCTGCCGAGTCGACAGCTGTCAGAAATTGGTTCGCCTGCTCTGTCAATAACAAAGGAAGTCGTCGAAATTCGGCTTATTGTTGTTACAGGCTGTCGCCGGTGCTAATTGGCTTAGTGAATGCTCGGATGATCTTATGGCATTATGAAATTGTGAAATACGAAGTCATTGAGCGTTTCTTGGAACAAACGGCTGTGATGATAAATAAGAACTTCTTTGTATTTCCGTTTCTGTTAATTTCTTTTTTCTCCTAGTGAATGAAAAATAATGTCATTCGATTTTTGTAAGCAGTGTTGAATCTTTATCTTTATCTAGTGCTTCTATATGCATTTTTAATACTTTTTATATTTTTATTGGATTTTTCATTACGTGCTTTTTTCGTTGATTATGCTTTATACTTATAATTGATAGCCTTTATTTTTATTACTTTTTTACTTTATTTTTCTTTGTATCATTTCTAACGTTAATTTTTTTACACATTATTTACCCATTACCCAATTTACCAAACACCCATTATTACCCAACCTACGTGTACTTTTTTTGTAATTTTTCTTATACTCGCAATTATTTTTGTCTACTAATTTATATTGATTAAATTATTTTTTATTGCAGATTTATTCCAATATCTTGTCTGATTTTATTTTTAGCCTCTGGGTATTTTTCTCTATGGCATTATTTTAAAATATGATTAAAATTATGGAATTTTGTTTCAATTCATAATTTTTAGTGAAGAAAGTAAGTTCATTTCAAAGTAAAAGTGAACATTGTCAATAAAGAGAAATTCATTCATAGTGTACATTTGTGCCTGGCGACTTGTTACGATCTGCGAGCATCTTTGCATCTAACCAAGAGAATGACTTCTGTGAAGAGCAGCTGCCGCTGAATTATACGGAATCTCTCGAAGAAAACATAAATTCTTTTGAAGCAGCATACCGCACTAGCAATTACAAAAGTAATTACCTCGCGCCAAGTTCAGAAACGTGGTTAGCATTCGCTCAACCCACTTCTAGTGTGTATATATGCTACGACACGGGCTCAGCATATAACCATAGCATTTATTTATTTAATTGGTCCAACATTTGAAAATTGTCCGCTCGATTTAACTTTACGACCGGCAATTCAGTGGTCAGCCATTTAGGGCGAGCGGTTTTCTCTCCCCGCCTTAATCTGTTTTTCCCGTGATTCCCCGGCGTTGGCAAAATTCCCGGCGGCTTAGCGGTGGATCTATTGCTATGGCTCGACTCCAAAGCAAGGCCAAGAAGAATTTATAATCGCGCCCGAATGTAACCCCGGTTTGAAGAGTTGCACGTTTTACGAATTTTTCTCACAGGCTAGGATTCGCTCTAAATGTGACTGGCGTAAGACCAGATCTGGTATATAAGCCAAGTAAATGCCGTATGGAGGCAGTTACAGATGTCGTTAATGTATCCTAGACCCCTTTTGATACGATGACCGCTTGCGCTTGAAATGGTAGTTAAAAATAAATAAAACTACGTGCGTGAGTCATAAGGGTGGTTTGAATTTTAGCTGTACATTTAATTTATGAGGCGATTGCAAATTGTTCTTTTTTTAATAATTCTACACTTCCGCACTTTTAATTTCAATGTTGTAACGAAACATGTTCATCTTAAAATGTGTGCTGTATTATCTCACATAAACCGTTAGTTTCGAACACAATGGAGCTCCACTAGTCCTGAAAGCTTATTACTATTCCTTTAAGTTTATTATTATTTCTTTGCTGGCAACCACTTTCAATTTCTGGAACTAAACCGTGCGCGAAAGCAAAATATTTGCCACGTGAAATAATAATTAAGGAAATCAGGCAAGACTCGCGCCCCCCAAACACACATTAGCCATGCACGGCTGCCTATCAAGCCCCGCACGATTAACAATTATCGCGACAGTCGCTGCATATCCGAACCATGTGATGCGAATGCTCATCCAGAGATTCAGGTGACAATCTCGAGTGATTTTTTTAGCTAATGTAGATTGCTTGATTGACATTCCGGCACACTGAAAAACAATCGCTGGTCGTCGCGTCGTACTGTTTATAATGATAATCCCTGGTCAAGGATCTCTTCATTTTTAATGATAATGCGCGGCGACGATCGCGATGATTTTCTGCGTGCTGGCATTCATGGGAGCGAAATCCCCCGACGGAGCGCCATTAAAGGAATAATTAGAATTTAACGTGGTACACCGCATTGTGTGGGCATGCGTACATCAGCAGGTCGCTGAATCGAGCCTGCAAAACAATGTCACGTTTCTATTTGCCTACAGGGGTGCCGTAATAAGCGAACCTAACGGCCATTCTTACAATATCCTCCTGGTCAAAATATCTTCCTAATAGAGCCAAAAAAAGTCCATGTCACTCGTCATACAAAGTTCACATCGTCATGCTTTTATTATTACCTGGAGACTTTCTCTTACTTTCGTGTATAATTTCTGTGTAATGGTTTAGAGGGCGCCCTCTATAAATGAAGCTATGAAAACGATTGGCTGGTCGACAAGCCTATAGACAAAAAATCATATAATGTATTAACGATGAGTAACGATCAATTGATCGCGTTAATTCGACCTGATTATTGGCATCTGATAATTAGATAAATGTGACGTCGTCGTAGCTCAGTGGTAGAGCATCCGCCACGTGTGCGGCGATCTTGGGTTCGATTCCCAGCTCGATGTTTGCGTTATTCGATCCCGAGGTATTGGTAAAAATGTGACCTATTTTGCGGGGAGAAGTATAGAATATCCTGCTGTGATATTCACTTCAGTGATGACGAGCATTGATTGTTAAAAAAAATAATTAACGACAATTTCAATTATAGACACAAACACAATGTAGAAAATAATTACGTATGCCGATTGTTCGATTAATTAGTGAGGTGGATTTTTCCTCCCTTCATGGTGTTGACATTCCTTCGTTTGTGTCTGGCATTAATCATCGTCACATGAGTGTTGTTATTTTTTGTGTTGCACGTGAGCCCATCTGGGAAAAATGGCGTGCAATTAAGGCAAGTAATGAAGCGAGATTGTCGCCACCTGTCGCTCTATCCGTTTGTTTCTGTGTCAGGAAGATAACAGCCGTACTAGACGATTAAAAACGTCAGCATTACAGCACGGTAACACGGTGGGCGAATTGGTTTCATTAGTGCATTGCTTCTGCTTTTACTCTTGGTTATTTTTCCTATGGAAATTTACCATGCAAAAGAAGTGGCGAATGGATCTTTTCAAAATCTTTTGCCCATCCTCTATGCTTGAGTCAAACACTCAAGCGTTGAGCTTTCCCGCAAGGCAGCGTGTTATGCGTGTTTGCTATAAACAGGGTGCAACGCTTCACTGCCCGTGTTGAACATCAATACAACAACAAAAAATATAAGGCATCACTAAAATAACCATGATGTTGTCTATGTATGTGTGCAAACAAACCAATGAGCGGGTTGAGCCTATATGTCGTTTGGTTGAACATCAATACGACAAAAACAATTAAGTGGCATCACTTAAATAATAATGATGTTGTCTATGTATGAGTACAAACAAATCCGACATATTTTTATGTTCGTTAGATCAAAAATAACAATTTTTGAAGAAGTTGTAATTTTGATATTGCAACTTATATTTAATTTAAGATAGTCTTGAGTACATTCACTACACGAATAAGCACCTAATTGTTTCTTACATCATAACATGCACAACATTTTGTGCACCGTTTTAAACTCAAGTTAAATTCGATTCATAAGTTTGAAAAGTAAAGTTAAATTCAATACATAAGTTTGTAAAGTCAAGTTGAATCAAATTGTTATATAGATTTGAAATTGTTTTAGCTGCACCGTCAATTGATCATCGACCAGTATGACAATTTCAAAGACGCGTGATATGTTCTTGACATCGGATTTTCCGTATAAATCTAAACTATGACACGTGCTTCATGCAAATATGTGATGAATGGCATGACAAAACGGTTTGCCACGAAATAACCAAAACCTCAGCTGCCTTTCGCCGAGCCCCCCTAATCCACCATGACAAATTCATCGTTTTCAAATCGCCGAGACCAGTCAGACGTCGGACCATTACGAAGCCAGATAGTGCTGACTCCCACTGACCGTGTCAAAGCACCGCTTTTTCCCCGGGAGCGAAAATGATTGAGCGCGGCCGTCTGTATCCGGGACTTATAAATTGCTAACCCATTGCCCTGGTCAGCAGAATACGAGCGTGTCAGATTGAGCACTTCTCTGATCGGATATATTCTCGTGAATGGCCACCGGTCACTCGAGCCCCACCAAGTTTTTGACCGAACAATAGCGAGGGCGGGAGCGGGGGAGGGAATCTCTTCTCAATAGTCCCATGTCAGCAGAAATTTTGGACGTGGGTTCGGCCTTTGCGTGTCCGAATGCGATTTATCCATCCATCTCGGAAACACTTAGGTCCTCCTCAGAGCCCTGGTCACGCCACCATGTGCATTGGTAGATTTGTTTTTTAAATCACAGTAGCGCCTATTGCACTACAGGATTACTGCACCTTTGGAGATATGTGAGGGGCAGGGAAGGGAAGAGAAGAGGGATGGCAGCTGGAATAGCCAGACTGCAGGACTCTGGACTCCCTAATGATACCCTAAGGACTACCTAAAGATACATACCTTAACTGATCATGCTTGTGCTATGTAATATTTTGTTGATTCGTGAAAGTTTGTTTTACTATGCAAGAGATTCTGTAACTCTCGTGTTGTTTTTGGGCAGTATTTTTAACAGTACCCCGTGATCGAATAAACAAATGGCCGCGCCGGGAATCGAACCTGGGATCGTCACACCGCAGTCAGTTGCAATACAGACTGGGTTTGATAGGTTTGTACTGGGGCGGTCCTGGGTTCAATTCCTGGCGCCGGCTCTCGTTTATTCGATCATGTGGTATTACTAAAAGTGTAGCGCCATTGATTGTTGACATAACAACACTAGCAATACAGAATATCCTGTAGAGATAATCAATACGGTGACATAAACAAAAAAACCAAAGTGATGTACCTATTGATGGTGCAGAATTTCCTTGTGTTTCATTACCGAAAACAAAATTACATAATCGAAGTTCCCCCAAAGTTGTAATTAATGTGTATAACCCCGCTGAACTAATTCATAAGTAAAAACTATATTTTTACTATCTTAATCAAACTGAACAAAAATATTTTTGTTAAAAATTGAAAAAAAAAATTCTAACCAATTCCTATAGAATGACAATTTAAAACAAAAATAATAATTATTTGTTTCAGTTTACTGAGAATTTTCCTTGTTTGGATTGTTAAGCTAGGCACGATGTCTAAGGAATACATTTTTGGTATCGTACACAGATGCCGTAGCCTGGAAAATCAGTTTTGTTTGACAGCTATTGCCGGGTAGGTCGTCTCCGAGGCACGAGCGCGAAGCGTCTCTTCCAGAATGCATTTGAATGATTTTAATTTCGCCTCCAGTCAAGGTGTCGCCCCCCTTCTACCACCTCTTCCCTTCCTTCCACCCGCATCCCCAGTCTGATGCGAATTAAATGGAACGTTCTGGAAGTGTTCCAAAAACGTTTTACGACGTTTGTGAAAAATCCCTATCGCCAAGAGATTGGTTTTTCCGATCGGGCATCACCTTACCGGCACCCCACTCGATGCCAAACCAACACGTGCATCGGAATAACGTTGCTCGAATGTGGATCGGGATCGAGTGTGACGACGGAGTAATGTCATGCCGCCTGATCCGTATTTCACGTGACGAGTCTATTGTATCTTATCTTCATTTCGCGAGGCCATTAAAATAAGTAGTATACTTTTATCAAAAGTTTATAATGACGCAATCAAAGTGTAGTTAGGTTATCGGAATGTGAAAAGAATGCACACTTTTTTCTTTGCATGTTTAACGCCCCCCCTTTTTCGTGACGTAGGCACTCCAGTAATATAATCGCGGAAATGACCTACTGTGGCAAAGAGCTCTCTTGTTTTATGAAACTCTATTAGAAATTCAATTTTTTTTTTTTAGGTTAAAAAAATTGTCTGTCGCCCTAATGCATTGTAGCGAAAAGAAAATGAAGGAACTACCGAACGATTTTTCTTTTGTTTTTTTCTTCTTTAAGTCGTTTGAGTTTTTCTTTTTATTTCGTGTCGAGTACAGTGTGATGTAGGGTTTTGATTTTACGATTAAGCAATACATTGCTGGAGGGTTGCAACTGACTGCGACTTTATACTGTGTTGGTGTAAATAATTCATCAACGAAAACGGTTAAATTTCGCAGCAGGGGGAGAGGGGGCACACATAGAAGCGATTTTCGAGTTGCGAAAGATAATGCAGAGAGAGCAGTTAAAAGATAATAATGTATTGTCACAAGTGGTACATGTTTGCAGTTTCTCGAGATGTCGACGCACCCTATTTATATATATTCATACTGGGAAATATCCTCATGTGGCCATATATTCGAGGTTTCTATGATTTAGCTCTCTAGGACGTGTGAAAGTTGAATAAAAATTATCTCAAATATGTTGGAACGAAATCAACGTTAAAATCAACGTTAAGCGCCGTCGAAATGCACGTAAATGTTGCGAAAATTTTGTTCCATTCGGAACGACCAACGCGATCAAGTTTTTCCCCCGGAACCCGCCAGCGCGCCAAGCCAATTCCATCTACATACATATGGTATTGGCCAAGCGGTGCTATACCGCATAGCACTGGTGCCTTGTGTATTTGCCAATCTCGGGCGGAGCTTTTAATTTAAAGCACTAATGGCATTTTCGCGCCGTTGCACTAATACTATGGAAAATGTGAAATTAAATGTGGAATTTGGTTGTGCGTGGCGAATTAATTAATTAAATATTTAACCTAATAATAAATCAGCTATATATTAGTCTGGAAGCAACACACTAGCGACAATTAATCAAGGTTAATGCCAAATGAAATAAAAAGTTTTTTTTAATATTACTACTTACTGTATTTGTGGATTCTGGAAGCCAGTTTCTTCTTGAATTGTAATAAAAATTCAGGCTTCAGGCTTGGTTCTCACGAGTATATAAAATAGATATTTCTCGTAAAAGGGGAGAAAAGCGGGGGCATGTATTTAACACCCCTTTTCTCAGTCACACCACCCACAACAAAAAGAGCATAAGTCATGGTTGAGGTTGAAAAAGGGCGGTGTTGGAGGGAGGGGAGGTGGGGTGGCTGTTGGAATGGAAAAATTGTAAACGGTTTGCTAATATATTCAAAGTAGCACGTTTTGTTGACAGTTTTTCACGAGATACCGCAGCGCCACCTTCCTGGAACTCTCTCCGCCCCCACCCATTCCGAAAACGCACCCCTACATATTCCATTTTCAGCCATCACCCCCCAACTCTTAAAGTGATTCATAAAATCGGGCGACGTTCCATTTTTCGCTATTTATGATCTGGCATTACGTGGGGGTTGGGATATTTTTTTCAGATGTTGTAAACCACGTGAACGTGTTTTCGATGACCGACACCAGGGCGCGCGCAGTCGGGCGTGCACGTGGAATGTTGGCGGTTTTTTACGCGATTTCTTTTTTAAAGCTGTGATAACGTGCGTTGTAAAAACGATTCGTAATATTTTTTTTGTGAGGCACGTGGACCTAAGTACCATTTTTTTCGTTCTGGCCATTCGGAAAGCAGAGATTGAATTTGCGGAAATCACGATTTCGATCTGGTCGGTTTCCGGGGAATCGGCTTGTAAAACCTCAAGGCAGTCATGCACTCCTGAATGCGAGTTAAATATGATGCGGCGAATGTGTCTGTATCAAATACTAAGAAATTGTATTTTGAAATGTTTATTACTATATATGAAGTGGCTTGACATATTCGACTAACTTGGTAATGATTTTGTTTCGTTACGTCAATTTATGACATAATGGCGCTTGAGTGACGTCAATTTTTAATGGACCGAACAGAGTGTAAACCTGTTTGACTCTTACAACTCTTTTATCTATAAATAGGCGCTCTATCCATTAAAGCAACTAAAAAGATTTATATTATTTTATTTCTATGTTTAGCCTTTGGACAAGGGTTGATCGATAATTAATGATAAAACCTTAATAATTTTATAAAATAAGATATGATGGTTTTAAAGCTGTATTTGTCTTAACTTGTAAATGCCAATTGTTAAAACACTTGTGCACTGCTTCGTTGAAACTTATTTGACTCTTCGAATATTTTTCTTATGGAGTATGTGGTCGAATATTTTATTAATGGCCTTAAAAAGGTGGGGACCTTTTCTGTATTTATTTTTTTGCGCGAAGCATTACTCATTTCTTATTCTGGTTAATTTTTCGCATTCAAATACTCTCGTAAATACTAGCAAGAATTATTAATTAAGATATTGCATACATGCTGTTTTTGACTTTTGATCTTTTACTATGAAATCAAATTAATTATCGTAATACCACAAAGCGTTAATTAAACCTATTCCTGCTTCTAGTATTTTCGCCCCGTTTTTATCTGTTCCACAAAGCTTGCTCTTTGGTTTTAACAGATTGTTAAGATATGCGATCGTGAAATCTTCGTAAGAGTCTGTAGTAGAAGCCAAGACGTTAAGAGGTTGTTTCACTAAGACCGAGAAAGCGGATACCAAAAAGCTGTCCATCGAAAGAGGAGCTGGGAGAAGGTTATAAGAAAAAAATGGGCTGTGGGGGAAGAATGTACGAAGGAGGCTAACAAAGACATTTCATATCAAGTGGACCCCTATCCTACTGAGACCTCTTTTTCATTTTATTATTATTATTGTTGTTTTACTTTAGAAGGCTTCTACGCATTTCGGGTACCGTACTTAGTATAAAACAAATTTAGATAAATTTAGATAGTATAAAACAAATTTTTTTTTTTTCAAAATTTGGAGCATAATAATCAAATTTCCTTTTTTTAACGCATGGCAATCGCATTACTTTTAAGTCGGCCCCCGTGGCTCAGTGGATATGGTTACTGTCTACTAAGCGGGTGGTCCCGGGTTCGATTCCCGGCGCAGGCTTTCGTTTATTCGATCCTGTGGTACTGGAATGTG
>JAUJYS010001455.1:0-17445 GCA_033995665.1 Melogona broelemanni | reverse complement strand
CAAATTGAATGCGAATCGCGGAGCCACTGACCCTGTGGGGAAATATATGAACTACACTTACTACCAGATTTTGTCTTCCAAAAACCTGTGAATCCCAGCACACGTGATTAAGGTGACGCTATGGAGCGTTCACGTGACCACAATTATTCTTAAGCACTGCGCAACATTATTAAAATGTTACGCTTTTAGTTTTTAATAATTGCGGTCACGTGAAAGCTTCATAGCGCCACCTTTGTCTTATACTGTTATATTTGTCGGTGCATACGGACATCTGTCTTTGGGTTTTGGTTCCATGTCATAGCGGTGTGTGACAAAATTACTTGACAATGTATTGAAATATTTACAAATCGTTGAGATACTCATTTTTTGTGGAATATTTTCAATTAGACGATGACTTTAGTTATTTTTACAAACTTATTTATTTACTAAGTTATTTCCACTAAGAGATAATCGATGTTTTTTTTTTCGTTACCATCAAACCAAGGTATTAGATCTACAAGGTTCGCCTATGCGACCACTTTTGTGAAATGAGCTTTTGCGCCACCTGGCGAACGCGTCATCTGGAGACCCACCTGCTAGCCATTGCCCCCAACAATTTAATAAAGCACTCCGTTTCTGTTCGGATCACTCATCCCGTGCCAACTTGCACAATGCACTTCTAATACCATATGTCACGTCACGTGTCAACTGGTTTTGTATGAATATGCACTTTGACTGCGCTAGCCAATCCTGTTGGGTCTCTAGGTGACGTCACATTTTTTCCATCCAATAAACGCTATACCCCCGCATAATAAGCGAACATTGTATATCTAATAGCCTTGCATCAGAACATGCCAAATTAAAATGTGCTAATTTTTCACAATGATAAATAATTGTTACAATAAGACTAAAATTTCACCTAACCTCCCAATCACCCAATCTCGCGCAGTCGTCGCCGCGCCATCTTTTTTTTCATACAATTTAAGCAGTTATTAAAAATTCTATCAAAATTGTCAATTTGTACGTCCTTTCGACTTGTGACACCCTTTTCTTTTGAAGTGCAGTTTTTAAAATTAATTCATTTTGTTCATACAATTCAATCACAATTGTCAGTTTGTCATTTCGACTTGACACCCTTTTCTTTCCAAGTGCAGTTTTTCAAATGCAATCACTATTGCCCAGTTGGTTGTCATCTAAGTTATTTTTATTGAAATAACTTAGATGACACCACGAGTTGAAAATTGCATGAGCCACTGAGCTATATACTGTATATAACAAACTTTTGCCACAACAAAGGAACTGACAAAACACTTTTACTCTGTCGCCATGAAACTCGAATACCGACAGGTTTATTTGGTCTTATTTTGGACTTTATTTGGTCCCCCGTCTATCTCATTCGAAACCAACCGCTCAACCCAAAACAATACAGCAATTGAAGTTTTTGTTCTGGATATAACACCATGACACAGTCTGACACGTCGACCATTGGCGTTAATTGATTTAAATCCGACGCGCGATATAAACCTTACCGATCCGCCACACCTGTTAGTACATCATCCGAATGTTGTTTTTTTTATGAGACAAGATGACATCGCACTACTCTCTCTCTCTCTCTCATTGCACAGTGCATATAGCTCGCTACGATTATTGTTCGCACACATCACAGGTGTGTTAGGAGGATGCCGGTTTTAATCTGGAATGACAACTCGCTCTCTCCCGATTTTATCGACATAGGTTCGGAAGAACTCCCGGAAAAAATTAAGACCCCGGACGTTGTTTTTGGAGGAGACGTGCCTAAGCAACGTCATGGCGGATTCTGGCGATCAAATCAAGGAAGTGGGCGACTCGATTCCAATGTCGGATGTCGGTAAGTGCACTTACTTTGTTCTACTCCTCGGCAGTGACAGTTTAAATGAAGCGGTTAAAGGCAGATTGGTGTTGGTCCCTTTTTTTCATTATGTGCAAAAATGCAGTGTTGGGTTGGAATGGAACGGAGAAGTTCCATTCCTAGGAACTGGTTCCTTTTTTGAGGAACTTAGACTAGGTAGATAGGAACTTAGGAGCGCCTAATTTAAGAAGGAACGCTATGAACGGCTTAGTTATTTTTTTAGGGATTGAAACGTGGGTTCCATTTCTGTGTAAAGTGTTTCTTTTGTCAAAACTTTCAGTTTCCTACGAGTACAATTGTCCAAAGTGTTTTCTGCATCAAGCAAAAAAAAATTTCTGTGTGCGCAAATTGGCATATGTCCATATGTTCAGTAAATGGAATTCCTATTTTTTTGTGAACATCACACATACATACATTCGGCATTTTTTTAAATATTTTTTCATCTAAGAAACGGAAATCTTCTAAGTTCCTTTTGAAAAGGAACTGGAATCCGTCAGGTTCCTTTTTTTATTTCGGATTACTGTAGTGAATAGCACTACAGGAGGTTATTGTACCCCTCGTGTCGCTGTGGCGATGTGTGAGGAGCATATTCCAGTATCACAGGATCGAATAAACGAAAGCCTGCGCCGGGAATCGAACCCGGGACCACCCGCTTAATAGACTGTGACCATATCCACTGAACCACGGGGGCCGACATTTTGAAAGTTTGTTAGGAAAATCAATATTTTTAATTAATAATCAACCAAATCAAATCAATGAAAAATCAAGACGTTAGAACATAATTCAAATAAACAAAATCAAATTATAAATGAATGTAGGAATTTATAAACGTTTATTCTGGCATAGGCACTGTTGAATTTTTGGGGCGCCCCGTATAGTCTCAATTCATGCTTTGCTTCCGGAAGCCACTGCTTCGCCCAAACATCGGCAAATTGTGATGCTCCGGTGTCTTGTGTGATTCACTTACGCGCAAGATGAGAGACAAGGGTGAGCAATACATTTTCAATGGCAACGCGTCTTCACCAGCAATAGGCGCGTTGTGCGTATCTCAATAAGACAGGCATTTGGGCTAAGTTGTCTAGGCAAAAATATTATTTAAGAATTAAAGAAAAAATAAATATGAAACTATCTCATAGATATTCCTGTGTCAATTTATGTTATTCTTATTTAAGTCGTTCTTATCGGATCCAGTCTTTTTGATCTTTCGCGCAATTTATTTTTCCCTCTTGTGTTGTGATCTACAGCTTTGCGATTGACCTATTGTTTACCTTTTGCAAATAACCGGCGAATATAATTAAACTTTGGTCGCAATTTATGACGTCACAAAGGAGACGTCAACATTATTTTTCCACCTCCATTGTCGCGGCAATAATATTCCATTGAGTGGCATCTGCATTTGAAACGCAATCACAGTCAGGCAAAGACCATCGCCTAGACATTGCGGGCTCACGCCTAAAACGGGAACACCTATTCGAAATCCCTACACAATGGTGGTTTTATTTTTCCGCCGCGCAAGTAGCAGCAGAAGCAAGCAGCACCGCGCCTACGAGAGTACACGATTCCGACAACAATTATTCCATTGTAAATTAAGACGGGTGAAGTGAAGGCAAATGAAATTCAATGATTAATTGCCAGAAGTCTTCTCCGGGGGTCTCTCCAAACCCGCAGAGACCAACCACGAAAGAGCGGAGAATTTGGTTCCGCAGAGCAGAAACGACGAGGTGGTTTCCATTGAAACACGAGTCGTGAGTTGTATAATAAAAAGTGACTCGTTATTCAAATTATCTATGGCGCTATACCATTCGTATAATACGTACCAATATGTACCAATTTTCGTGATGCATAAGAATAAGAATAATACCATCAATGATCACAAGTATGAGCCTTAACATCATTAATGAATTTTGCAAGGATCTGTTCTAATGTTTCTGCTTTGTGCTTTTGAGTCTCGCCAACTCAAATCATCTACACCCCCAGTTTATCCTGAGCTTCATTCGTTGTTCTTGAATGCTTAAGACTCGCTTGTGAGTTAACAAATACCCGCAAAACTCAATTATATATTTTTTTTTAATTGACAATAAATAACGCAACAGGAGATAATGCACCCCTCTAATCGCTTGAGCAATTGCAAAAGGGTATATATTACCGAAATCCCGAGCTGGGAATCGAACCAGGGACCGCCGCACACATGGCATATGCTCCACCAAAACAAAACACAATTCTATATTACAATTTACCAACAACGTCGTGCTTCTGAAAAACGAACGTGCGGTGCTCCAAAGCCACAACATCACTAGTAACCTAGTACGACCGTGCGAGAAAATACAGTACGCCCTCACGAAACGCTAAAATGCGATCCATCCTGCCCAGTTATAACCCCATCACAACCAAAGTCAGTCTTTCGTTTGCCCCCTCCTAGCATAGACTATATCCGCGGCTTCATACATATGTTCGTCATTAGCATAAGAGAGATGAGGTGGGGTGGGGGTGGAAGTTATCTGCGTTTCGAACGGAGAACGTGCGGGCCACACAAGAACCGATCTATCTGCCATCGATTCGCGACCAAGAACGGCAACAACAAGCACCCGGCGCCTGTACATACCGCGGCTCGGAACCACCACATCCAGACAGAGAATTTCCATTATTCATGCACAAAGAAGTCAAACACGATAAGGCTTTCTGTTTCGCTCCCAGTCACATATATAAAGTCGTATTACGTGAAGACGACTCTAGTACGTCACCGAATTTCCCCCTCTTCATATACCGTGATGTATTGCTCCTAGTTCGAGGCTTGAATGTCTGGAGAGAGGGCTCAAGTTGTCAATTGGCAATCAAAAATAAGAGAACAAGCCGGGTCGAATTATTTATATTTAGAACTTTCGACTAACAGAGAAATCACCAACTTCAGAAAATATGTTTTTTATATCAGTCTTTCTTTTTTTCTTTTCTTAATTGAGGAAATTACCCACACTGTAATGAATATCACTGCAGGAGATTCTGTACACTTCGTGTTTTGCTTAGGCAATATGTGAAATGCACAATTTTACCAGTATCCCAGGATAGAATACAGATAAACCTATAAATCGAGTGAACTCAGGACCGCGCGCTCAGCAGTCTGTTGCCATACCCACTGAGCTAGACGGATCGTACAATCATCATCACAATATCAATCTTCAGAAAAAAATTCTAATTGGTAAAATCTAAAATGAAAAACTGCATACGATTGTTAACAACTATCGATTGAATACTCTAACACTGGCAATGTACCGTACTTGGCGGTAACCGCAGGTATATATTACACGAGCCAGTTTTCAATATCAAAATTGCTATCGATATTGTGCAGTTTCCAGAGGAAACAAACATCACTCGCGAAACATACCACTATATCCTGTAGCGATGGATTCTTATCTTTACGAGTAGGTGAACGTTTGAAAACATAGCTTTAGAAACTGCGAGACCATTGCCTCTGTTTGATATCAAGACCGCATATCCCTGCTACTTTGCATTTGAGCTACATTTATACGATAGAACTTTTCACTTTTTGTTTCTAAAGAAATTCTTATTTCGGTTTCAGTGCGCATAATGTGCGTAAAATGATAAAAGATGTTTTGAACCATCAATCTAAGATATTTTAAGGTAAACGCTGATGCTTTTTTGCTTTAAAATTGCCTTAAATTTGCTTTGAAATAATGCTTTTTTGTCCTACTGTACATAAAGTAAACTTAGAACTTAAATTTCGGGTAGAAATAAAACCAGAAAGTTTATTGGCTACAACAAAATTTATTTCTTGGTCAAATAAGTTGGCTGGCTCTCCATTTGTCAACGCGGAACGAGAACCGTAAAAAATGTGGGTTAATTTGAATAAATCTTGTCGCTCTTTTTAAAGCTAGTTTTCAGGAAAGAGATACACGGCAATCGCAATCTTGAATAACTTGTCGATACCAGTGCCTGAATAAATTGTATGATCGATTTTGGCTAACTTTTCTGTATTGGTATATCACAAAAGTCCTCCTGAGGTCCACGTCCACTTTAAAAAAAATACAATATAATTGGATTTTTTTTTCAAGATACGTAATCATGCAACCGAAATGTCCTAATAGAAAACCGATATTTGTTTGTGAAATAAAGTCAAAGTTGCAAAATTGTACGCAATTGCAACAATATATTTCAGAGAAAATATTTTATTCTAATTAATTAAATTTATTATTGTATTAGTTCGCTATACAGTTCATTATTATCACATTATCAACAGTACAACCAGGGATGACACCAGTACCCCAGGCTAACGAATAAACGAAAGCCTGCACCGGGAATCGAACCTGGGATCGTCGGCTTCGTAGAATGTCGCCATACCCACTGAGCCATCGGTACGTACGATCATATCGGACGTATTATCAGATCAATTCGCCATTCAGTTCATGAGCAATCTACACTGTGTACACATGTACATGTATATCATCAAAAAAGATGCCAACGACCTAATCTGCACCAAGAACGTCCGCATAGCACGTGACAAAAGAGCGCAGCGCAGAGCAAACGCATTTTTAATTTCCACATGGTGCACCTGCAGTACGTTGTTAAACTACACTTAAGTGGACACAAGATCTCACGAGACTAACCCGAGAATTTACGAATATCTTCATTGATGGATTCAACGGTTGCGACGCTGGTCAACCGAAATAAACCCACCCTACATTTCACCGCAGCCTCAAGCACGGTGCTCCAAGTCCACCATCGTGGTATGGCGAGCAGCGAGTCGCCAACAGAAACCCCTCCCCCACTTCGCTTTCTCCACGCGAAAGAAAAGAGTCTTTCGTAGAGATAACGAAGCGTCTCACGCTCATTAGCATTAAACAACGGGTGTAGCGAGCGGCATGCGCTCCACGCTCGGCCATTGACTACGTTAGCATTAATTAGATTGTGCCGCCGCCTGTTCTCCGGTTTCTCTCCCCCAACTCCAGCTTCACCACCACCAACCCGGGAGAAACTTAAGTCTCGTTCGTCGGGATCTCCGTGCGCTCGTCGCCGGGCGAAGCCAATCTTACGGATGACCGAGTCCCTTCATCGGGAGCACTGTTAATCAAGATGTAATTGCGCGCGCCTGTGAACACCCCGGCGGTTCTCCAGGGGCGAATTTCGTGACGCCCACTGCCACCCCGCCGTCACCACCAAACCTGGGACACTTGGTTGGCAAACGACATGGATAGAGTGCTCGGAAGAAAATACTCATTAACACCCTCGAAATAACTAAATAGATTATTAAATTAAGATGTTTCGTGTGACGTCAAGGTTAGCGTGTCGAACTGCTGTAACCGTGATAAGAGGGTTTAATTAATGATCGAGATACTGAAATTTAAAAATCCATTTTCATGACTTTCGATGACAAAAACCAAAATTTACCCAGACTTTTTATTTTTAATTACAAATTGCAGTCGCCATTTACACGTATTTTACCTAAACAAAAATGCAATTTTCCCAAAAATAAACAATTCTAGGAAATATCGCTGCACGCTAGAATCGACCCGAATTTTTTTATCATGTAATACTGAAGTAGTCATTGAGATATATCTCAAACTAATATCAATTAACTTTGAAAATGTTGCCATACATAAAATCGTTTTGAAAATGTTCATGAAAATTCTATTTTCCTATAATAAAATAATAAAAACAAAACTAGGAAAAGTTTGAATAAACATTTGGCCATAAGTAAAACTCACAATAATAATAAGAAACTCACATAATAGCAATTCCAATTTTGTTCATAATTTTCCCTGACTTATTCCATGCCACTTCTTCACTACTAGCAGTGAGACCGAATATTTTTTTCACCATGACATTTGGTCACGTTGGCAAAACGAAAAAAAAAAGTTGTCCACTCAGTTTGGCGAAAAAATTCGCCATTTGTCCGATCGCATTATCCTCATTCTTATGACAGAAGCGAAAACTGTCGCACAGGACAGCACCAGTGACGTAATTCATCCTGACAACCAATTCACGACGCGCAAAAGTCGAACGGTGTGACGTCACCACTGTTGCTTTTTCGTGCCACGACATAAAAGTTTTGATCAACACTTTCCACTCGCCCATTTTAGCAGTCAACAACTCCCATCACAACGAAGCTGTTCGTACACAACAGCAAACAGCAAACCGCAAACATTTTTATCATCTACTGAAAAAAGGTCTGCTGAGGTCAGTGGCAAATCTAGTTGTCAAACATGCGTCAAGATTCTTGGTCAAACTGAACTACCGGTATTCCTAATACCCTAAACGCCACATAGCAACGAAAATAAAATTTCTAAAACATACAAATATATGAAAGGCAAATAAAAGCGTATTACAAAATCAAATAAAAAATAAGATGAAGAAAAAATCTTACAAAAGTTCTGAGCAAATTCAGGAGGTCTTCATTTTTAGCCCTGCATTATGATGGAAATACCGTTTAAATTCGCCCATTTGCAAAGGAATAAATTGATTGTGAAACTCACCGTCTTCCTGCGTTCTACAGAAGGTGTGTTCACTGCGAACGCCATCGCCCACCCGAGTGAAGGCCAGCACCTGCACCGAGTAATTGGTGAACTTTCGCAGACCGTGCAGACTTGTTCGCATCGAGGTGGTAATCTTTGTCTCCAACTGTACTTCCTCTGCAGAAACAACAACGACAGAAGAAAAAAACGTTCATAGGCAATCTTCGCATTTGTTACAACTTTAACGGAAGAACAAAAACATATACGAAATAATAAGAAAATGTACGTAATATAAAAAATAAGAACATTTTAGACAGTAAAATTAAAAAATATGAACATTTAAACAACATAAGAAAATTTAAATAATAATCCATATATGGCTAACATCACAAAAATCGGCACAAATATGTCATTTTAAAAATTTCCAAAAATGTTATCATAATTTTATAATTTTAAAGCCCACAGAAAAAAAAATCCAATCGTTGCGTCCCAAACAAGAAGCGGATATGACGTAGGGGCTAAAATTGAGCCTGTACCCACCATACCATTCTTCAGCTGGTCGATATAACACCTTGTACCCTTGCAGGATTCCGTTGGCGGCGTAGCTGGGCGGCGGTTTCCAGCTGATCTGCAGGCTCTCGGACGACACCGAATGACACTCGATGGCCTGAGGTGGCTGTGCAGGAACTGGGAGGAGGGAAAGAAGAAAATGAATGTTTGATCTACGAGTATAAAACGAAAATGCATAGTTCATTTATATACAGTGTATTAGAGATAATTTCTCGACTATTACCCAATTAAAAAAGGTGAAAATGGTTATCAATAACAAATTTTTGTTATTTATTTATTTTTTTACTTTTATGATAAATATATTTAATGTCTATAATTATAACGATCTATCTGATAATAGAGTTTAGTTCTGCAAATACTGTGCATTTCGTTGTTATTTACATGCAATGCGTGTCATATTTTAATAAAATGGCGGCACACCAAAGGTCTAGACAATTCAAATCTTTCCACCAACTACTGAACTACTTCGTACATTTACGAATATTAAAATGACTGGAGCGAAAAAATGATGGATAGCCGTGGATCCGGCTACCGCCACTGCAAGGTCGAGGTGCAATGGAGTGAATTTACGTGTCGGCTGGAATAATGATTAAATGGGGGATTTCAACTGCAAACCCTGCTGCTCTGTGGAGGCCCAAAGAAAAAAGGGCAGAAACAGTGGGAATGCTACTCGCAGGCAGTCGATATTAGCCGGGGGAAAATCCCTAGCGGGACATTTGTCTTTGGCTTACTCGTGAGAGCCTGGCTACATAAAAAATAAAACACTGTACAAAAAATATAGCTCCGCATAAATGAAGGGGAACTGAGAATCTGGCCAAGACATTTTTCCATAGGTGGCGCTGTTCTGGCGCTTCATTGTATATAGAGGCAGCTTCATCGTTTTATCGAGTGGGGACATGTTTCGAAACAGCCCCGAAAAGAAAAACGAACAGAGGCGGGCGAAGGCACTTATAATAAAATATTAATTAATTCGAGATCCGCTTAATTATGAAATATCAAACCATTTACAAATATTTAAAATTATTTAAAACTAAATTAACAAAATACATAGTCTATATAGTGAAAAATAAACACGTCCGATAGGTGAGACATATAATCTTTGTCAACACAAAAAATTAAAAATAAAATAAGCGAAAGTTTAAAATAAATCACGGTTATCTGTGCGTGTTCCCAGACTCTAGTCGTCTTTTTTTTTCGGTGAATTAAATGATTGGAAAACCGGGAGACATGTCCAAAATTGATAACCTTCCAATCGATGGCATCTTATGAGCATCTTAATCAATATCATCTTAAGGGATAAAAATGAATATTGTGACTGCTTCAGGTACTCCTGTTTAAAATTTCTTAAAAAGTAGGACATTCATTTTTATAGTTGATTTTGCTTGTATTGTTTTTAAACTATCTAATAACAAATATAAAATTAATACCCGCTTCAAAGCTAATCACCACCGCATTGCCGTGATGCATTGCCCCGACTCACGTCCTACCAGTAAAATAGAAAAAGTCCAGTTTCGAATCTGCCTGCCATTCTGTCGCATGAAAACTGCCGAAGATTTAGCGCTACATACTATCGGGTGTGTATATCCGACTCAATTAGTAAACGCGACCGGAAACCGATAAGACTTCTTTTCACGTGCAACTCCGTGACAAATGTTTTGCGAAGGGGAGGGGAGGGGGCAAACTAGACGCGTCTGGCCCCACGCAGCTACCCGAATAACCCGACGGCATATGTTACGCACGTCCGTGGAATTAATTTCTGAGGCAACTACAACGTGTAATGGAACACGGCCAGAACGTCGGTAATCTTTGGCAGCGCTGTAGCTAAAACTGGTAGGAAAATAAATCTGATTTACATTAAATTTCCATGCGCGCGTGCTCCGAATTCGTAACCAGGTTCGACACAATCAATGTAACTTGAGGCCGGTTCAGAAAAAAAAAACTAATAACGCGCTTTACCGATTTTATGTAACGTGTATGATTCCGAAGTATTTTCTCATAGCACGAAAACCAAAGTTGACATAAAATTTAGCCTCTGTATGCCATGGAATTAATAGGCGCATATATTTTCATATTGTGTTTATATTTTATGGGGTAATACATCTCTCGTAGTGGTATTCACTAGTGATCAGGAATAAATAAAGGACGCGCTGAAAAACCGAAGATAATTAAAATTTATCCGGATTTTATCTAGAATTATCAATATGGACTATGTTTTTAAAGCAGTAAGATATCATATTTTTCTAATATCACAAATATGAATTAAGTTAAAATTAATTATACGAGAGTTCGCCAAACTGTTCGTATTTTTTTTTTCAACCCTTTAGTTCGAACAGAGCACGCATTAGCTCAAAGTAGCATTAGTTAGAACAGAAGACTTTACAACCTTTTTTTTAATACCCATAGCAGAGCTTCTATTTTGTTTAAAGAAACATTGACTCACCATCTTCTGCAGTGGTCTGCACAATTTCCGGCGACAGAGGTCCCGGTCCCACACGGTTGAAGGCCCTGACCACCACTCCGTATTTGGTGAACTTGCCCAGCCCCTTGAGGTCCATACTGAGAGTGGTATCTCGTTTGCTGGTTATGTCCACCGTGTCAAAGGTGAACGGTTTGGTGGACTCGGCCATCCTGTAGCCCACGTTGTAGCCAAGTAGATCGCCGTGCCAGGCACTCTTAGGTGGGGGCTACAAGAAAGTCAAATAAAGGACACTTTAATAAAAGACATCAGAAAATAGCTCGAATCCGCCATAGCTTACATATGTGTTCGTTGACAACTGTGATGTGTACGAGATAATATTTTACTTACACGCCATGTTACAGTGAGGCTCTCAGAATCGATTGCACGGACATCGATATCGGTAGGAGTGCCACCTGGTGCTATAATAAGGAATCAAAGAAAATCAAATACGAGAGAAGTTTGAGAGAATCAAAGAGGGTAGTAAATCTAGAGTACAGAGGTTGGCATTCATGCTAGACAGTTAAACTCTTCCGGAATATGCTCTCCATTTGCTTAAATTCTAAGACGTCCTATCTAGTCGATGTCCAAGACGTCGTATAATACTACTATTTTTATTTCTCCAAACACCTATACATAACAGGTCGTCATCTGAGTAAAACAACATTTTTATTGTGAAGACGACTGCCTTTCAAATTTCAGTAGAGTGAAGCAAAATAGTGCAAGTGCACGTTAAAGTCGAGTGTAGACTTGAATCAAAAATGAATGAAGTGATTCTGCACTAAAACGCACTTACACACCGTTATCATTCATGTGAATTTGAACCTCCCAAAAAAACATAATTTCGAAATAATCTCCCAAAAAAACATAATACAAGCCTACTGTCACTCGTAACTTTTTCAGAAATCACCACATTCCTTCATCAGCGAGACGTAAGTAAAGTGCCATTTCGAAGATATGTTTTTGGTGCGCTTCAAGTTTTCTTTGATGATGACGGTGGGTAAACTTGCGTTTAATCCCAACAGTTCGCAAAACCAATTCATTCATTTTCGTTTCAGTAGAGTAGTCAACCGAAATCACATGAGCATGTGTGGTGACCCCAAGAGAGCAACCCAAAATACATTTCGACCCACCTTCCTCTTCCGTGACGACACTGACGGCTTCCCCCGACAGACTATTCCCGACGTCGTTCTCGGCGAAAATCCGAAAAGTGTATTTGGTGGCCGGCGATAATCCATCAACATCGGCCGTGCTGTCTGCTTTTGGCGTGGCCATCAGGAGCAGCGGTTTGCTCCAATCGTCTGAAAAGCGAGATAAGGAAACGGAATCAGAAACACTCAACAATTTTCATTTTGCAATCTTTGACATGGACGGTGTAAACACGGGCTGCAACGCTACAATTCGCAACAAACGGGTATCTGGAATTGTTCCTCGTATATCATCCAAATATGACCTTACAAAGTGAATGGTAAGGACTGATAGCAACTAGCGCCATCTTTTGGCTAATGGTTGCGATTTTTTTTTTTAGAAAATGTATGCGCTGTTGCCAATTTTTTTTTTTTAAATATTTTTTATTTCATATCACTAACGAATATAACTACAGAACATTCTCTGTCCCTCCTAATGTTTAGGCAATGTCAAAGGAGCATATTTTCATCAGCATCCCGGGATCGAATAAACGTGAGATATTAATTTTAATTTTATAAATTATTAGAGTATTACATCTGGAATTTTATTATTTTTAACTCTTGTAGTTGTATAGTTTTTAGAAAGGTACTTATTTCTGCTAGATTAAGATTGGGTGACCTTCCCAGCCATAGCCCCAAAAGGGGATGCTTGCGGGTATATACATGTATTGTAATTGTAATTTAAAAAAAAAATAATTATAGGGCATTTTATATATGAAAGCTTTACAAAGACAATGTTTCACAGTCGAGTCAAGACGCAATTATTTAGAAGTAAACGCCATCTAGCGAAAACTGGAAACGCGAATAAAAAATCTGTCATTTTTCTCCCTCCGTTCACAACACAACAGCACTGACATCGAAATACAAACTGATGTTAACCAAAGGAGAAATCACAGAGAAAAGAAAGGAGAAAAAAATGTGGGACAGGAAAAAAAATCCTGGAGAGAGAGGACAACGGACTTCTCGGATTACGACAACGTCACCAGCCAGAGAGAGAGAGAGAGAGAGAGAGAGAAAGAAAACGGCAGCAGCAGCAGCAGCAGATGGCAATCTATCACCGAAACGACTTATCGTAAAGTGAAAGCCATTTTTCAAGTAGTGATTCCGCAGCACTTCAACTAAACTCGCGCCGACCACAATCCGAGTAAATAATTTGTCGCGACGATTGTGAATGGGAGCGCCTTCGCCAAATTTTTCTATTTTTTTCTCTCGTTTTACTTCGGTGCAAGGCAACCATCTGACTGTTTGAACGGCACAATTTCGGACTCGGTCATTCCTTTTTACCGTAATAAACGTTCAGTGATGCACTGGCTCCAGAATTTCTGAAAAGCTATTGACCGCAGTGTTTTTCGTTCTTATTAATCGAATCGTATTAATCGAATTATCAGCAGCGGACGTTGCGCTGGAATTTGTGCAATGAACTTTGAGGTTTGATTTCAAATCACCTTTTTGACAAATGCCACATGATATGCAACATTGTAGGGAGAGGAGTATCTGTCTTATGAGTTCTAACTTCGTCTGGGTGAAGATAATATATTGGAAATTTACATTTAAGGTTCACAACTGCATAATTATTAGTTTTAGCATTATTTATTAAATTTTTAATTTTAGTTGAATAACTGAACAATTACATCCATTAAGTTCGCAAATTGTATTCTTAATATCTCTGTTTGAATCATGGCTCGCTTAAAAATTTTAAATAAATAAACGTTCATGGAAAATTTAAAGATATCACCGATCACAAGCATGAACCTTAATTTGGCCTTATTGGAGATTTATTTTGGCATAATCTATGTTAAGGATCATCACATGTTCTGAAATTTACTTTTCGACTGCACCCTCATACATCGCCACAGCGACACGAGGGTGCAGAATAATCATGCCAGATGGATATCGCATTTCTCGTTTATGTTCATTGCTGTACACTTATCATCTGTGGTTGAATAAAAAAGGTACATTGTGTCAATATTTAATTGAATCGCTTTCTGTAATCGCTTGTCTTTATATATTTCTTTCTGAAATTAACGTTCACTTTATCATGAACTGTGCGGATAGACAAGAAAATACACCGGAAATCACAGGGCATATAGAAAAGGTTAAGTCCAAAATTGACACCCACATTTGCGAAAAACAAAAACATGCAGGGATGAATGGTCGTGTTTCTTCCTAGTTCACTGACATATTTGTACACCGCACGAGATAAAAAATAACGGTTGAATAAGACAGCGGTATACAACAACGGTTGACTTAGGAGTAGCAGAGGTGAAGATGGCAGGACTCAAAAGTGTTGAAGCGAAAATCAGTAACCACCAGCGCTGCCAACAAGCGCACCAGAGGTAACCGTGGACCCTGGAGCAAGACTGATCGACGTATCGTGAGAACAGGTTACATGCGTTTTTGCAATCTTTCTTTTCCCCCCATCCCCCACCAATACACATCATTTGCACCGCACTAGGTCGGCGCCGGAGACAAATTTCGAATAGACCTGTGGCGCCACCTAGCAAAATATCACGTGCGAATGGCCACGCATGCGCGGTTAGTGTCCGGACCGCGGTTAATCGAGTGCATCGCGAAATCAGTTACGGAGTGGATGGGAAACGTAAACAAACGCCAAGAGCGTGGCTGAAGGAAAAAAATCGTGGATCGCCACTGACAGCACATATGCAGCATTGAGCAAATCTGGCAGCATTGGCGGATGTTAGACAAGACTCACAGAAAACAAACAACGAAGAGCCCTAAATTAAAAATAAGTTTATCTTAAGCACCGCCAAGGTCTGTAAGACCAGTTTCATTTGAGCAAGACAAATTCGTACACACGCTCTCTTCCGAAATGGAAGAAAAGGCGTTGCACCCATGCCTGTAAACGAATGAAGAACGTGTTCCGAGACCGCGCCGATAAAGATGAGCAGAGTCTGGCGAACTCTCGTACAAAATAATAATTAGTTATTGTTCGCGATAGATATCAAAATTACAAGCGAACAAACCTTTAACCTTTGTCACTACCCTACATTCCTCAAGAACTTTAATATTGGGGTCTGTCTGCTTGAATTGAATTACAATTTTCATCAATAACTTCTACAAAAAAGGAATCTTGTCTAAAATTTCCATCATTTGTAAAATACAAATAATTTATTCCAATGATCCAGTCCAACTGGCTCATGCAGTCGAGGACTTGGCAATACTTGACTTGTTGCTGGGTATTTTTGAATATATTTGGAAATAATTTAATTAAAAAAAATCACTCCTGCTCGTTTTTTTTTCAGCTCTGCCACATGGCTACAGAAAGTGACGACTGCGTAGAGAACCGAATTGAATTAAAATATGAAACGAAACAAAAAAAAAACTATCCAATCGCCATCCTTAACTCATTGACACACTCAACCCTTCGCCACATCACCACCCTGCAGCATGGCCACCGTCACGTCCCATCAGCAACTCCACCAAACAGGCGTTTGATTTATGACGTTGGGGTCCGGGCGGTTGTAGTGGTGATAGCCTCCGAGAGCCGCACAAGTTCCACGGTACCCCAAAAACTCACCCGGCCACACACACCGCCCTCCGTCCAATTCTAAAGCAATAATAGATCTTCAACATTGTGTAGTCGCGAATCTGCCAAGCACAGAGAATAAGATCTAACGCCTGTGCGACGGAGCGGATATGATATACGGTTTTCACGGGAGGCCGCCCACTCTTCATCCTCCTTACCATAACCACGGATGCAGCCACAGTGACACCGTAACGCCCACTAAAGGACCTACATTCTCGTTGACCTAGGGGGTAAGGTTCACCGGGTTTAAACTCTATTTTCTATTGAAATTAAAGTACAGGAGCACGCCGATATGAATGTCCAAAAAATAACAAATAAACTTTCATTTATTTTAAATGCCAGATATAGTGTATCTATCATTATAATGTATAGTGTATCTATCGGTGTGATTGCATCCTGTATGAAAGTTATTGCCGTTCTATCGGAAATTTAAAAATAAATAAAAGGTTATTTGTTATTTATATATTTTCTATTGTTTAGAAAGGCGACATCGACAATTTCATTATTAGAAAAATAACAACAAACGTCCAATCGTACGTACTCGTCTCGTTCATGATTAAATAATCCTTATAGCTCTTGTCTTCAATAATATCAAAACGCCGGAAAAATTGGCAAAGTTTAAAAGATAAAAAAGATCAATTTGGCAAGCAACTCAGACGACTTAACCAGCCATTCCTGAACCAAACCATAGGAGATTTTTTAAAATAAACTTTAAAGTATAAATGAAATCTTTGTTCTGGCGTACAAACCCGCTCCAAACCAAATTACATAACCGTCACAGGAAAGGTGGATTGATTACGCCATTGGTGTTTCAAATCACGTACAGGGAAGAAAATCTGACGGCCGCCAAATTTGATATGACCGAACGCACACAATAAAACCACGTGAAACCATCCTTCCGCCACGATTCAAAATACCGAAAAATTCAAACGCAACTAAACAAACAAATGCTCAACGAGCGTCATTTGAATGCCCAAAAACGCAGCATTAAGAACCCAGTGCACGATTCTCCCCCCTCAAATAACCCCGTCGTGCCCTCGTGAGTCGGCTCTCTGCGATTTACAAGTCACCCGTCATTCATCTCCCAACGTCGCAAGCCACGAAAATATAAGAAAAGTTGCGGCGAGGAACGAAGAAAAAAATATATATGAACGCTACGCGAAAGTAGATCAACCGTAACTTTATCTGCCGGTATTCCATCTGCGTGTCTCAGCAATTTATGCAGATAACATATCAGAAAATCAAATGGTGTTTAATGAAAATTGAATTAACCAATTAGCTGGGAGCGGTGACGCGTTCCTGTAATCCCGCTGCTGGGAAGCGTACTAACCGATGGCTCATGAGCCTACGGTCCC
>JAUJYS010001454.1:0-17446 GCA_033995665.1 Melogona broelemanni | reverse complement strand
ATAGCCAGACTGCAGGATCCACCCCTAAGCTCTGGACTCCCTAATGGAAGCTCAGGGGTGACGCCAGTACCACAGGCAGGCGTTTGACAAAGATTTTTTTTAGATAATGTTGGGCACATAAGAGGGGCTAGTAAAATGGTAGCATAATTTATTTTGAATTTGTAGATAATACATAGTTGATTCCATTGTTGGCATGGTGGAATCGTGCATCCGACCGATCAGTGTCGCCAACTCCCTGGGCATCGTAAGGGATAAAATCAATGGAATGACCTACAAAAAACGGAGACGGCACCTTATAGGCGACGACGAGAGAAGGGGTGGAGGTGTATGATGTTGGTGACGTGTATGGGTGGTCGTGTACACGTGGTGATATGCGGAGGGGTGTGTGTGTGTGTGTGTCGATGGCGTGTGGGTCACGTGTGGGTCACGTGTGGTGTATTTCTTTTCGAATTTTGCGCGTTTGTCCATCGTGAAATATGGCAGTGCTGTGATGTTGGAAAGATGATCGTTCATTGTATTATTTAATTGGAATATGAACCAGTATTCGCATACAGAGCCTGTTGAAATAAGGATAACCCCATCATTGGCTCCCCTAAAAGGGGCTGCTTGCGGGTTAA
This sequence comes from Melogona broelemanni, assembly GCA_033995665.1. Taxonomy (NCBI): domain Eukaryota; kingdom Metazoa; phylum Arthropoda; class Diplopoda; order Chordeumatida; family Chordeumatidae; genus Melogona; species Melogona broelemanni. The sequence goes on along the minus strand of JAUJYS010001454.1, from coordinate 16,829 downwards.
GATTGTAATTGTAATTGTAACTATATCAATGTCAAAACATGTATGACAGGTTCAAACTTGAAACTGTGTCCCTTGAAATTTGGCATATATGTTAATCAATCCTTTATTTACAAATGTATGTATCATTAAATTTAATTCGTTCCTTTCCTGAGGAACATTGGAACATCTTCGGTACAAGGATGCAGGACGTTCCTTCAGTTACTTAAGAAAATCGCGTTGCGCACGAAGAACTGCTAATAATTATTTGTTTCTATGACGAAAACGGCTTAAACCATTCGAAATTTACCAGGAATTAGTCTGGGAATATGGTTACAATTGTTTGTCATCCAATTACTTTGAAAAAAAGGTTTTCCTAAGGTTGTATCTGGATGGCATAGTGGTTGCTCAGTGCCCCACTCTGCTACTTTGCTCTCTCAGAATTTTCACATTCCAGAAGAGGTAATAAAAAACGTGACATATTTTATATGACGAGCATCGCTTGCGAAAAAAATTAAATGATTGCCGCACTGAACTTTTTTTTGTTTATTTTCAAATCGAAGGACCGATGAGCATCCTAGTTACTTTGATTTTTTGGAGGGACGTCCTCGGCCCTTTCTTTACGGACGAACGAGGAACGGGAACGAGTTCCTTTAAGCTAGAGACTACTAGAGGGTACTAAAGAAAAACTCAAGTAGCATTTTAGATGGGTTAGAAATAATATTCGTTGGTATATTTAAAAAAAAAAAAATGGCCTGGCGTCTGGAAAAAAAATAGATGCTAGAACGACGACCAAATGGATGGCAAAGCGCAAACATGTTAAACTAAGTCGTCTCGATTTACTGCGAACAAGGTATCAACGTTATTTACTTAAGGATAACCTTTACAGCGTTTATCTACCTGAAAGCGAGAGTAAAATTTATGACTAAATCTCCCATCTGTTCTGTTCCTGCTATCATGAGCTTGCTGCTTTTTATATTTTAGGATTGGATGTGGCATGATGCGATACAATTCCAGTCTCGCATCAACATTTAAATAGAATAGTTCATAACAAACTCTTTCGAACAACTCCCAAGTCCCAATTCTATTTTGAACACGTATCAGTGTCACACATTGGTGTCACGTCAGTGTCACGCATCAGTGTCACAGACAGGCTAGCCTGAACGTGGTCCTGCATATCCAGCCCAAGATGTGGTCACCATCTTTATCAATCCTGCTGAGCATGGCGATTCTAGTACAAAGGACAAGTACAAGGCTCACCCAGACCGAGAACCAGTTGATGCTCCTGCCCAGCGAACCCCAACTCCAAGTCAAATCCCAGAGTTCCATAGATGTTACATGTTACCCTGCACTCTTCGTCGATAACGACTCTCCGCTCAGCAACCTGAGATGGGTAACCCAGGAAGGTGTGGAGATTTCGAAGAACAAGTACCGCAAAATCCACGCCACAGAGATCGCCCCCTCAATCCTGACCATGACCATCCAGCACATATCCACCTTCGAAGTCGGCAACTACAGCTGCCTGGCTGACTATGATACATCCACGCTTGAAGCTACTGTCCACATAATCCTGCATCCTGACACGGACCTCTCTGATTGTCCAAGTGAACAGTATCTGGCTGCCGGAAGACCCGGTTCGATCAGGTGTATACCTAATTTCCCCATGAAAGCAACATGGCTGAAAACCAACGAGGGCCTGACTCAAAATTCCAGTCGCTGTGAGATCAAAGAGATGGAGATTGTCTGTAAGGATGTTCTGGCATCTGATGAAGGGCTGCTGGTCTGTAGTTTTGGAACGGTTTCCCGGAACCTGACCATCACCGTGTTCGACAAACCACTCATCAGGAATAAGACCCTCAAGAACCAGGTAGGCAAGAACAGGAGCCTGAAGTTGGACTGCGCAGCCAATGGGAACCCAGCCCCTTTCTACCGGTGGTACGACAAGGAGGACAAAGAAATTGTGAACAGGAGTGGTTACCAGGTAGATCCCATGAAAGGCACTCTTGTTGTGGACTTGGTGAACAGTGACATTAAGTTGGGATCATGCATCGTTTGTGTTGCCAGCAACGCCATGGGTGAAGATGAAATGGATTTCCGTGGCGACTTGTTGATGACATCGTCCAGTGTGACGTCATCCAATGTGACATTGTCCAGTGATAAATCCAGTAAGATGCCATCCTCCAATAAGACACGATTCAGTAAGACTTCAGCCATAGATGCACCATCCAGTGGGAATGAAAATATAGCCTGGGGAATTCTTGTGAAGACATGTTGCTGCTTTTTGATGCCCTGGATAACATGGCATGTCTATTTACTATGATCTATACAGATGCGTTGTAGTTTTTTTTAACCAGGTATAGCGATTGTAACTTGTGATTATAGTGTGTAAACGAATAGGGGAACTTGGTTCAAAATTGCACCGATAAGGAAGACGAACAGAGTCTGGCGAACTCTCGTCTATAAAATTATGATTTGGAATTGCTTATTTAGGAAAAACGAGAATGAAGAACAATCACGCTGCTGGGAAGCGTACGAACCGATGGCTCAGTGAGCCTACGGTCCCGGGTTCGATTTCCGGCACAGGCTTTCGTTTATTCGTCCATTAGGGAGTCCAGAGCTCAGGGGTGGATCCTGCAGTCTGGCTATTCCAGCTGCACCCCTCTTCCCTTCCATTCCCTGCCCCTCGCACATTTCCATAGACATGAGGGTGCAGTAATCCTGTAGTGCATTAGGCGCTACGGTGATTAAAAAAAAAAAAATCAATTCATTCGTTTTTATTTGGATAGTCCTCCTTTTTTATTCGTGCATCTGAGAACCCTACGCGGCGAAACAGGCAGACGTCACCCAGTACACGCGTACACCCCACTCGGTCCCTTACGGCATGTCACACCGTTCCGCCTCTTACTCTCCAGACACGCATCAACAGGATGCGCAAGTGACAAGTTGCGAGAACAGCCACCAAGCTCCGTTTTTCGACCCCCAATAACAAAATCCCACCCCGCTCTTTATTTACTACATGCCAAGCGCCGATCGTAGCCATGTCGGATGGATGGGACGAGCACCAAGCTAATGATGAATTCGGATTTAAAATTTAAAACAGGATTCTCTTGTCTCTCTCAACCTCGAGGAGTCTCTCTCTTTCTGCCGGAGAGGAGGAGCATTTTAAAATTCCGGTTGGCGAAAGGTTCTATCAATCACGACAACGCTTGGCTAGAGCAAAGAGCACCCGATTTTGCAGATAGATGGTTCCAATTCTAAAATACGAGTGCGCTTGGTACTTGCTGTCACCTTAGCAGTAAAAACATCGAACGTTGTAAAAGTCGACACAACATCATCATCAACAACAAAAAAGTGCCACTGCTTAAAGAAAAGACGAATATCATTGGCTCAAAGTGAGCTTCTGGTTTGAGACAAATATTTTCCCCCCACATTTTGGATATTTTCGACTTTGGTGCGAAGTCCAAGTTAATGACGTGAATCTGAATGGAGGAAATTGAAGCAAATCTAGAGCGCTTGCATTGTTCGTATGCCACGTACGAGTACTTTATGTGTATGGCCGTGACGAGATCTGGTCTTGGGACCAATCCGAGACCGAAAACTATCGTCTTCAGTGAGCTCTTGTAATGTTCACCTCGGACTCGTGGTTGATGGCGAGACAAGGTTGAAGGTGTCTGGATCCCACTCCATCGTGCATCAGCCATTCCCTCCCCCAACCTCCTTCCACCCTCCACCCCTCCACCCCCAACCTTTAGTTTCGGAGTTGGAGCCCGCGATGCTGCTCCTCGGTGTTATTTACAATTCCTGGCGCAGCGGGGGAGGCAGAAAACCTCGCTCTCTCTCCCGAAATTGCTTCGGTGCTGATAAAGTCAATAACTTTTTGTTATTGCTCCAGTAAAAATCCAGAGGGAGCGGCCATTTTGCTACAAATTAGTCTCCGGGGACCGATAGACCTCGGGTCATCATCGCCGCCTGCGAGGGAACATATTCGCGGGCGCGGGCGCGCGCTGGAAAAGGGAAAGAGAGACACGATCGGAAGACGCGCCCGAGCACAAACTCGGGCAATTACCATTTCATCTTCCGCTTTTCGCGTGTTGCTCTTCTCGCTCTTCAACCGGTTCCGCCCACGCCATCTGCAGGGGGTGGGAGGAGGGGAAGGGGGTACCACCCTCCCTTCCCACCAAAGCTTTTCCATATCGCTCAGGTCTCGGATCCGCCCATTGGTCGTCGGTGTCTCCGATCTCACGTGTTTTCCGATCGGGGATACGTTCCGCCATTTACGTTACAGATGAGATGTCGATGTGACGCCACATTGGTCAGTATGTCCACCTGGTGGTGGTGTCTATCAATGGAGAGATAGTCATAGCTTAAAATTAGGCACTGGTTATTACAATTCTAACGTGTAGCGGACGCACCGTTTCATAAACGTACATCGGTTGTGCGGAAAACGAAATAATAATTTTTAAAATAAATAATAATATACTATCTCGTATTTAATCTGGAAAAGTGTTAATTCTATCGACGTAGCCAAAATTACTTTTATTCATAAATATGAGGGAAAGCACGTTGTCAAAAGTAAAACGCTATTATAGGAAATAATAATTTAAACTAAGTTATTTAGTACAAAATATTTCTTTGTACGACTCGTAGTAGCCCAGTCGGTTCCGTGGTCCCGGGTTCGATTCCCGGCGGGCGGTATCTAGTTTATTCGATTCCGAGGTACTGAGGAAAATATATCTCATACATATTTTAGTAATATTTATTGCAGTGATGGGGAAATAAACAATTAAGAAATATTGCTCATCAGCTCCATGTGGGAAACATCTTTAGGAGTCACCGCTTAAGCACTCAAGCTGATCAAGCTGGACATGTGTTGCACAAGCTCAGGTCATTCGTGAATATAGTCTACCACTTTTAAAACTTTCCTACCTAGCGATTCTGGTATGGCAGACTGGTCACCACCCTGTATCACCTTTTCTTTTCCCCGTTCCAGGTCCCCTTGCCCGCCCCCAACATGGTCAAAACCCAACCTTTTTTCCGTGCTAAACAGCTTTGGAAAAAAAAAAGCGACGCGGAAGGGCAAAAGTGGAGCGAAATTCAATTTATAAATTATGTAAACAATCTCCTAAACATATTTTTCGCGAGCGACACTAAAGAGGAAAAAAAAAAAAAAAAAACCTCCATAAAATGACAAGCCCTCCTGGCCAGGCACACCTTCCAAACCATTTCGGAAGAATTTATCGCGGCCGTTACTGCGTTACCTCGTCCACCCTCTTCAATTTACTTCTCCTTCGGCCCCCTCCCTCCGTACATCACTGTCCCGGCCGAGACCTATTTTCCCCCACCTCCTCCTCCAACATTGACGGTTATCGTTTTCCTATAGCGCATTCGATTGAAAAATAGCACTGGTTAACGACTAATTATTCATACCCAGTTTATTCTATTTGTTATGTCCAGTGTTGGGTTGGAACGGAATGGATATGCTCCGTTCCTAGGAACTGGTTTCTTTTCTGAGGAACTTAGGAACGCCTAGGTTCCTTTTCCGAAGAAGGAGTATGTGGGTTTAGGATGTTTTTTATTGTTTGTTAAGGAGGCTTACCAGCCTCCCAGAGGGCGCCCTAGTAATTTTTTATGTTATCTAGTCTAGGCTTCTGACATATGTAGGGATATCTAACTTGTAACTGGCAACGTTCAGGCACGGGTCTCACGGCTTTACTTACATTCCGAAGGAAGGCACAAAATTTTCTCGCCCGTTTAATTCTGGAGTAGGTAACGGCAGGGGAACCGAACACGCAATATGTGACGAACACATTTTCACCAGTACCCCGGAATCAACAGGGGGGTGCATTTCAATTGCGAACGGACTTATACATTTCTGTTTTTGAACTGTAAATGCATTATTCCGTTTGTTGATTACCAAATAAAAAAATAAATAAATAAAAATAAAGGAGAGCCCGTACCGGAAATCGAACCCGGGACTGCTGAACCTCAGCCGGTTGCAATATCTACTGAGCTAAGCCGTGTCGTACTTTTTTCTAGACTTGAAAAATATTTTGGCACAGCCAAACAAAAAAAAATACGGCTGAAAATAAAAATAAAATTGCCGAAATAAACTGCAGTAATTAGTAAATTAATTATATAACTGCAAAGATAAAAATATGCACTATTTTTTTGTATTTACGTGCCAAATGTTTTTTTTTTTATAAAAATGCCTGTTTTCTGAAATAGGCATTATTAAAATAAAGCCATTTCGAAAGAATATTCAATTTTTTTTTTAATGGAAACATTAAAAATGAATAACCGTGAGCACTACAAGAATAATTTTTCTTTAAAAATCATCGAACACATAATTAATTCGTTTTTTATTCTGGAATCTAAATCTTAAGTTGTTCAGCTTGATCATTGGCAATAGATAGTTGGCAAATAGTCGCCCGAGAGTTTTGAAATTACACTTTGAAACGAAAGAAAGCAACAACGTACGTACCGTTGGCTCAGTGGGTATGGGGACATCCTACGAAGCCGACGGTCCCGGGTTCGATTCCCGGCCCAGGCTTTCGTTTATTCGTTAGCCTTGGGTACTGGCGTCACCCCTGAGCTTACATTACGGAGTCCAGAGCTTAGGGGTGGATCCTGCTGTCTGGTTATTCCAGCTCTTCCCTTCCCTTCCCCTCACATATCTCCATGGCGCTACGGTGATTTAAAAAAAAATGTTGATATGAGATAATCGTTAAGTGGAATAAAATTCTAGAATTTAAATTAATCTTTCCCAATTTAAACTTATTTTTTTTTTTATCTTGATGGACAGTACGATTAAAAGTATCTGCCTTCTTCAAAACGCTTAAAATTAAATTGTCATGTTGCCTGAAAATCAGGTGCAATCTTAAATTATGGATTTGGTAGATCAGTCGTCAATCAATCTGGGCCGACTCAGAACGGCCGCTTCTGTGTACGTAATATTATATTTTTTTCATATTTGAACTAATTTTGATGGAAAAAAAACCTCACTCTAAAATTATTTCTGCTCGATTATTCTCACTGGTATTTATTGACTGACTTATTGTATAGGAATTGGCGTTGAGCGGACGCGTCTCACTTGACCCAATTTATGAGATGTTTCGGCGTTGGAAAAGTCCGCCATAAACGGTCGACAATAAAGGCATCAATGACTATAATCAAGACGCGACCGTGAACCTCCACAGTTATTAATTGTGAACACTCGTGTATAGTTATGCTATAATTGAAGGGCTGTGGTCAAAACGGGTCGAAAGCGTCACTGTCCCTCAACACGCCCTACCCACCTTTAAGTTTAGCAATCAGAAAAAATAAACCAAATTCACCTTGTCTTGGAATGCAGACGAAAACACCGAGCTTCCCTCCCAATAAGATAATGCTTGAAGCAGACTGGTTACAACAAGTCATATTTTGCTAAAATGATTGATTTAAAAGCTAGAATTTCCGATCAAAGCGGATTGACACATGTTCTTGTTCTTTGGAGTGTCTCAAATAACGAAATGAAAATAGCCAAATTAAAAAAAAACTTTGCATTCAAATTTGTAGAGCTTTTATTACCAAATTTAGCTGGGGTTTTGAGACAAAAAAGGTTTTCAAAATAAAATACATAATTTTTAAAAACTCTAGTGAACACAGATCTGCATATGTGATGAATTGGCAAAATCGACACGAAAGTTATCAGTACGTTTTCAGAAAAGCTGTAATTATTTTAGAAATTAGAAATAGAAATTCTTTTAGAAATAGAAATTCTTTTAACCTGGTATATCGAGAAAAAAAAAAGAAAGACAAAAAAAATGAGATCCATGTGAATAGCCAATTTGTGGCTGGCTATTTTTCCTCCAAAAAAGTAATTTGCTAATTTTTCTTTGTCTTCTTGCCATTTGTTTTGTTAATGAAACGAACCACAGTACTTTATAGATCGTTTACCTTATTTGAATTTGGCTGAGAACATTTTTATTGCGCTATTACATCAAATAAAGATATGTTTTAACGAGCTCCCAGCTAGTAGCTCGTGTGATTCACAACAAATACAAGTTCAATTTTGTTTTTTCGCGATTAATTTTATCAAACCCGCGGCTGATTTCGTGAACCGATAGAATACCAGAGTCCCGTGTGAACGACAAATATATTTATGTTCTTTTGGGGCAGATAGCATCAGCCACCGCTTTTATGCATTTATGAGGGTACTAATCCTTTCCACAGCGCGATTGCAATAAAAAAAACGAACCTGTACACTGGCTCTGCGTAAATGAGACTAGATACGGCTCTCAAATTATTATTATTTTTATCGCAAAACAAATAAACGTGATGCGGCAACTTCGGCTTTGCCGTTCAATAACCCTGTCGATAATGGACTTTTGTAAAAAGAAATAAAAAATAATTGATCTTCTTGATAAGCAAAGAACTTTTCGTTTATAATTCGGATATTTAAAAAATGCACCTAAATTTTAAAGTGTTCGTTCACGAAAATCGGGAAATTGCCTTAGTCTGTCCGCATTAACGAAACGGCAAGATCATTCTTTCGAGTTGCAACTCATCATATCTAAATTTAATTTACTATTTGTCCCACAACCGAATGGGGTCTTCTTAAAAATCAACCCGTGCAAGGTCGAGAAAAACACGTATTAAATTAATCCATACGACGCCGTGAGCGAAGCTAGAATTTCCGAAGGCTTAACCTAAATGACGTGTCGTAACCCGGTTTCATTAAGAGCACATGTCGTCTCTTGGAAACAAACCAATATTTGAATCCTGGCGTACAATTAGACGGGATGCGGTAAACTATTGATTAATTATTTTGTCTGCCCAAATTGTTAATGAATCGTTTCGTTTTTTACAGAAACCTTTACGAGAAAATAAATGGGGTTTTTCCGGGTTAACGAACGTCTCAAATTTAGACATTTAGAATACATGCTCGTGGCAAGGCAGCTGTCTAATATTATTGCAAGTACCTGACAGTGGTGTAGTCGTAATGATGCAAGATTCATTTTCCCTTCAACTGAGAAACGAAAGGGTCTGTGATAATTGCTTCATTGGCACCTATGCGTTTTAGGAACTGGTGTTGCCTGTCTTGTATAAAAAATTATGACAGCTTCATATTTTCGTTCCATAGTTTGACAAGCGTTGATTGCATTATTGCACTTACGAAAAATAAATAAAACTTACGCCTCAATGGCTTTAACCACTTCCAATTTTGAAGTAGAAATATCGGCAGACTTTTTTATTTATTAAACACAACTCTCTTTGGGAGAAAACGAATTCGGTATGTTGTAATGAAATTATGCTGCTTTAAAATATCACCATTGTGGACAGGGTACCACCTAACCATCGTCTGAGATTTAAAGATTATCCGAGAATAGCAGCGATGCTAAGCAACATATGAGAAAGCCATTTGGAATTGGGCAATCAATTATTGTAGGTCTTGAATGTCTATGTCATCCGCGCTCGCAAAATTGGTTCAGGTCAAATAAAACAGGGCTGAACTCAATGCGACACGATACCAGCACACGATGTCCGTTTTAAATTGAAAACCATAGACGTCAGAATAACACTAGTGAAACTAGAAATTTAAAGACTAAAACTTTCGAATCGTGAATGTCGGCAACTAAACAAGAGTGCATCCACTAGTGTTACGCAAGTTTACGATTCGGTACCGCCAATAATCATAATAATAAACTAACAAATCAATGATTGACACTGGCTGTAAGTTTGGAACAGTAAATGAGGTTTAACATAAAGCCGTGTTGGCGCTATCACTTGGCAGTTGATTGTGGAGGATGATGGTAAACCAGAGTCCGAGCTGCCTGCCAATTGCACTCGGATGTCCCTAAATATAGAGCGCGCACTATTACCTACACGTATGACGTGACTTGCATATTCAAGGCCGCACCGCAAAAACGAAATGTCAAATTTTAAGACATGTTTTTGTCTTTTGAGTGTCACATAAACGAGATAATTACTGTCAAATTTACAAATTTAAAATAAAATACTGCCTTATGTAGAAAAATTGAGACAATGTCTAACTTTATGATTGGATGGATACTGTCTAAACTTTCCGATATACTCGTAGATGTAAGTCAATTTAATTTTTCGACAGAGACAATCTTTTGTTTTAAATGTCAGTTTGTAAAAAGAACACGAAATAATTGATCGGCAGAGAAATTCTCTATCAAAAAGAACGAGTAATATCTTTTATTACGAAACAAAAGCGATAAAACAGTCAAAAAATTGATGGCAGTTTTGTCCAGTCCACTGGAGACAGTGAGGCACGATCGATTAATTCCCGAGAACATAAAAAAACGTTTTGTCATTTACTTTTGCGCCTTTTTCTTTATTTTTTAGTCTGGCGTAATTTTTACCGGGAACATCAAATTGATTTCGCGATGGAGTCGTGCATGCTTCAGGTATTATTGTCCAGAATTTGGGGTGTCAGAGGAACAGTTCCAAAAGTTCATTTTCCCGGTTCCTTGGTGAGTCCGTCTTCCATCAACTTCAAACACTCGAAGTCCTCTTTGATGACGGCCACCAGATGAGACAAGCTCGCTTGCTGTTGAGTCAGATGCTAAAACAGAATGACGGAACATTTTGCGTTTTAGAATAATTAATTCCCCATCAAGTTTTGTCCAATTTCATAAAAAAAAAATTAAAATTATAAGAAAAAATTTTTTGGGCAACTTTTTTCTCCAAATTTTTTATTTCCTTTTCTACAATTAAAACTTAATTCCTTTTTTTCGAGATCGGTGGTGTATTGGTCCAACACACTAACCACTACACCATCAGCACAGCCACCTTACTTTATAAACCTTCACTAGTTATCTAAGTTTAGTTCGTTATTTAAGTTGCCAATATTTTAAATTAACATTCACCCTAACCTAGTTTCGAACTCAGAATCTCTGAATACAATTCGAGGTTCTTGGATGAATGCGAATTAATTCCGTCCAGACTGTGGCATTCGAACCTGCGATCTGGCCTGACTCCTGAACATCGTTTTATGATACACTCTCTCTCAATTTGTAAGGGTCAACATCTCCTATCTAAAACTTCATATAGATTAGTCTTAGCCCACAAAGTTGTCATCCTCAAATCGTGCGAAACAGATGGGCTAAAAAGAAACCACAAAGAGCTTCGCTGGTCGATTTATAGCAGTCACCAATTCCACCCAAGTTGGTTCCCAAAATGGACTCATAATAACGGCAATAAAATCGCTGACAGAAGATTGCTGAACCCAGACAGAGCGCATGTTTTTTTTTCTGTGACCAAGATTAATGATACCAAAACCTGAGTGTGGTCGTAGCAGGTTTGAGCAGAAAAGAAAATGTAATTAATGAAAGCCGAGAATTTTTCTACAAATACTGCGAATATAGCGGTTGGGCAGCTCTGGTACTGAAAACCCCAATTATTGAATTTTGAATCCAACTTTAACATCACCCACTTCTGACCTAACTAAAATTCCATAAGTAGTTCTACAATAATTCAACAGACCTACCATCAGAAAAGCTCCACAAAATTTTATCAATATTAATTATCTCACTTTTAAAAACGGAAACGTTGACAGATCGAACAGTTTAAAAAAAAAATCTCAATTTCGATGGGATATATTGTACCCTGGACAGTAAGCCCTGCTGGCAACCAAAGCAGTTATCCGTTCACCAGGTAACTGGAATTCTTTGAGAGTACAAAGTAATGTTTGGGGATAGAGTGGTTATGTTTGGAATTTGGGTGAGCCCGACAAGTAGCTGGCAAAAAATTTAGAGGGAAAAAACTGTCCGCTCTTTTTTTTTTTCGAAATGCATGGAGCAAGAAAGAACCGCTTTTTGTGAGGCGGAAATTTCCATACGTGTCTCGAGTGTCGGTGGCAGGTAGTGTAGTGAACGCTGCCTGGCAACACAGGCCCGAAATATTGAAAGGCCCTCTTTCATTTCCAAGGCCAGGACAATGTGGAGAAAAAAAACACTGCTCTGAGCTGAATTTTGAAATGACTCTTAAGTTACGCTGAACGGAAAATAAAAGCAGCAATTTCTTAACAAATCTTCTCGAAAAAAAAAACTTCTAAAAAAAATCTCGATTAATTTTTCGAAATGGAGCGATTTCAGAATACTTCAGAAAATAATTTCAGAAATGTACCGGTATATGCGCAAGCAGCCCTGGAGGGGGACCCATGAGTGTTAGTGACGCGAAGTAAACTGAGACGTCACTTTTTCTTAGTTTGAAGTAGAGCCAGTCTTATCCAACACAGTAAAACTATAGACGCTCGTAACTTCACCCACGTGGTGACCTCGTTCACTCGTGATGGCCTCGAGCCCAACAGAAACGAACACAGAAGATCATCGCCATGGAAGATCACAATCTGGGTGTTCGATTATCAATTTCGGCTTTAGGACGACGTTGCGACGTACGACAGATAGCGGTCGAAAAAAAATCAAATTGGGCTTAAAATAGCACAGGACACCTGGGGGAGGAGTAGGTCTGGGGGGGGGGAGGAAAGGTGAGTGAGGCGTAGTTTGTGCCTACCTGTTTCAGTTCGTCCTGCAGAGCCTCGCTGATGTTGTAGCGGCTGTTGACTCGGGTAATCATGTGTTCCTTCTGCAGGCGGATTCGGGACATGAGCTCGTTGAGGCGGCCCTGAAAGTGTTAAAGAAACGAAACATTTTCAAAATGGCGTCGCCAGGCACAATTCTAGGGTATTGAAACTATTTTTAAAGATGACACTGCATTCAACTGGTTTTAGTAAAAATATTTATTTAATCTATTTTTAAAGCTTTCCCATCCCAAGATTTAGTCAACTCTAGAAAATTAAATTTGCCACCGATATTAGTTAGTTGTAAGAAGATATTTTTTAGTGGGGAAATTCCATCACTGCAGGAAATTATGTACCCTTCGTTTTGCTTTCGTTTCGCAGAGCCCTTTTTAAAACCAATTTCCATGGCGGAGCCCCCAAGAAGCTAAAATTTTATTGGTGGAGTCCCTATGTTGGATACACGTTAATGGCGTACAGGAGTGGGCTGGGAAATGGCCGCGGAGCCCTAAGGGTTGGGAAACGAGGGCTTAGGCAATACGTAAATGGCACATTTTCACCAGTATCCCATGACAGAATAGACGAGAGCCTGTGCCGGGAATCGAACCCGGGACCACCCGCTCAGCAGTCTGTTGCCATACCCACTGGGCTAAACGAATCATACTTTGCTGTTGTGGTTGATATGCTGTGATGTGGTGATATGCTGTTATGGAAATTAAAATAAATATTTGGCTAGAGCGTAAACGCAATTCTTTATTTAATCTTTTCCAACGCCTAAACGCATTAAACTAGAACTGAAACAAAAAAAAGTCTAATTCAAACAAATACAAGGATACTATAAATATCTATTCTGCTGTTCCTCGCATAGAACTTAAATAAAATTAACGTAACGAATTTACGTCCAATGAGCGAGTCAGCACGTCAAAAATCATGACATATCAAAATGAAAAAACATTAGATTGAACAATACTCTCAGAAAGGAAAATTTTCGTATTAATAATAATGTCAACTAAAAATTCATAAAATCAAAAATGTTTTTATAATTTGATCTCGTACCAATATTTGGCTTTGACAAAGATCGATAACTAGGAAGGCAGCCGTTTTTCTTTGCCGCCAGACTCACCTTGGCTTGGTTGGGAGCGCTGAGTTCAGCGTTGAAGCGCTCCAGTTGCACGCGGAGCTGCTCCTCGTCGGCCTGCACGGCTAATCCGAGTTTACGGCCAATCTCCTGACGGACCATCACCTGAGAGGATCAACGAGAGACACATGAGTTAACGGTGCTCTAACCAACCAGTATTAAGCCTTGTATTCTCGTTCCATCGGGCAACTTTTTTGTTTTCGTATTTATTTCACAATTATGTTGCATAAAATTCGTACTTTTCGAAAATATTTATTTTCTATTTCTTTTGAATTGTTATTCGTTAAATAAACGAAAAAAAATTTATGGAGATAAAAAAAATTATAAGGAGATAAAAATATTAAAATTCAGATTACAATACACGCCAATAATAGATTCGTGTAGCAAATAAAATAACATAGTTGGGGAATTCTTGGACTTCTTGGTCGGGCTGCTGCCCGGAAATAGTTGAGGACAGGTTAAGAAGTATGAATTACTAAATTACTGTTAGTATCATCTAATACCAAATGACACACACTTTGGATTAAATATATCACAACAAATTATGCTGACAATTTTTTTTTAATTGTCACGAAATTCTGGCCGAGATGAAGTTTGATAAAATTTAAGAACAATTACAATTTGTATTAATTTTTCGCTGAGTGCATTAATACAAAATCTTTCACAAATACAACTCTGTAGTGCACTATAGCAAGCACATTTTACACGTTCAGGCTATGCTACTCCATTTTCACAAAATGCTAAATTATTCGAAATCGTCCAAAGGCGCAAGGTCGAACATTGGTGTTGACGTGAAACGGTGGTGTGTTTGTGACCAAACGGTAGCCAAATAACAAGCTCGAATTTTATTGGTTTTCCGCCTGTTTTGTAATCGCCCCACCGAAGGGGGGACCTGGAACACGACGCATTGTCGCAGCGTAACTCGTTTTTTTCATGGCCACACGACCAAAAATCACATCACCTGACCGCCGCCACCGAACTGGACAGAGAGAAAAGGAAAGGGGGGGGGGGGAGAGAGGAGAAACCCGTCTTCCAATGGACATCATCGGCCTAATTGGACGACGGACAATCCAAAGAATTCGAGCCACTTTAACGAGTACACAACTTCTATTAAGTGGTGGTCAAGTGTCGGCTGAATTCGCTCATAGAAAAATTCCCTCATTTCTGCTTATCTTTCAAATCCCATCCATATTTTGTTTTGAACTGTTGTTTTGGAGGAAAGATGAAAATAGCAGAAGCACGGCATAGGCCCGTATGCGCCGACAAAAAATATCACTATTAGAAGATAACGGTGGTGCTATAGAGCGTTCACGTGACCACAATTATCCTTGATCAATGCAACAATTTATAAAGTTGCGCATTGGTAAATAACAATTATGGTCACGTGAACGCTCCATATATCAGTCATGAGAAAAAGGTGGCGCTATGGAACGGTTCACCTGAGCGAAATTCTTATTTAGCAATGCACAACGTTATAAAATCTTGCGTTGCTAAAGCATATTTGGTGTCACGTGAACGTTCCATAGCGCAACGTGTATCTTTTGATATATCCTTTATCTTATGTGATTCTATATCTTATGTTATATTCTGCAGCTACATACGAGTAATAGTCTAATAGTAGGTAAAAAAAAAAGACGAAAATGAATAATACCTGGTAGAAGCTTCAGACTTGTACAGGGGAAATGATGAATTGATATTTCGAGATACAAATACTATCATTAAATGATCAACTGAACACATTTACCATACAGAATGATAAGAAAATTTTGCTACGATTTCAACAAGTCCAATCTCTTCAATTTTCCGAGAATCAGTTGTGCTCAGTTGATCAGGATCTCGCAGTATTAATTCATTCGTTCCCTGTCAGCTCGCATGCTTCTGTCAAGTATTTTCTTTGCATTATTGTTTTGAGGTCTCCCGGTGTTTTTCTGCTTCAAAGCCACCAATAGCGCTAAGATAACAATTACGATTGTATCTGCATCTGAATAATTCTATTACGGTACACTATGCTCTCGTGATCTTGAATTTCAGGCTAGAATCTGATTTTCGAGACGAGAATCCGTTCCTTCATCTATCTCGTCTCGAAATTCGCGGCATGGCAACAGAGTATGGCCGATTATGTGTCCGGCATATTAAAGAAAAAATATAACGTTTAACGAGGGCGTTATTTTTTTAACTTTTATTATGAGCCTCACCCCGAAATAGCCCGCGTCTCATGCCAGCGGTGTGCCTACGCTAATTTCTCTGATTGTCGCATTAACGGGTTAGACAGGTCCCCGGACCAATAATTGTATTTCAAGTGTCTCAACAACCCCCCCCCCCGACGACATTAATATTCAGCATGCGATCAGGCATCACGTTTCCTAAACCGAATTTCAAAGCGCTTCGAAATACCAATATAGAATATAGTAGTTACTTATTTCTTGCAACCGTTGATTTCGATCCAGATTTCCCAAAGTAAATTACCATAAAATAATTAAAATAATTGTACTGCCAAAGTAAATTTACTAAAAAAAATTTCAAATAAAATAATATGTTTTAAATTAATTATTTTACGAAAGCAAATTATTAGAGCCCCTATTTCTTGTAATCGTCTATATCCTCGTTTCTCAAATCTGCCATTTCCCAGGGGCTCCGCGACCACTCCTGGAATATGAAATAATTAGTAAAACGCCATTGACTTGTATGACTTGGGGCTCCGCCATTAAAATTGGTGGCCTCGTATGGGCTTCCGCCATGGAATTTGGTTCTAAATCGTTATAACAAAAGTACCGAAGATAAACGGTAAAAAATTGAATTGAAATAAAATATAATATTCACTGTAGTGACAACCACTACAGTAGATTTGGTACCCCTACCGTGGCTTAGGCAATGTCAAAATTCACACATTTCGCCAGTACACCGGGATCCAATAAACGAGAACTCGCGGAAGGAATCGAACGCGGGACCAGCACACCGGACACCGGACAAACAGCAGTAATCCGTCGTAAAAAAAACGAGTTTATAAGGTTGTGGTTCCTGAGAATGAATGCGGGTCTTTCCAGTCTGTTCGTTCTCACGAAACGATAAGTGATCTTTCTACAACCATTTCGAGGAACCATTTATTTTAAAGTCACCGTAGTGCCTCGTGCACCACAGGACTACTGCACCCTCGTGTCTCTATGGAGATATGTGAGGGGCAGGGAAGGAGAT
>JAUJYS010001453.1:0-17448 GCA_033995665.1 Melogona broelemanni | reverse complement strand
ACCGAGGCCTCTGAACCACCTTTCAAGCGAGAGAAATTCGTAGAGGTAGAAGCATAATTTTTTTTTTCTAAATGACCATAGTGCCTAGTGCACTACAGTATTACT
Source organism: Melogona broelemanni (assembly GCA_033995665.1). NCBI lineage: Eukaryota > Metazoa > Arthropoda > Diplopoda > Chordeumatida > Chordeumatidae > Melogona > Melogona broelemanni. The sequence goes on along the minus strand of JAUJYS010001453.1, from coordinate 17,343 downwards.
GCACCCTCGTGTCTCTATGGAGATAGGTGAGGGGACTTACTCAATTACTTTATCTCAAATTGAGAGACACTTACCAAACATTTTTACGCATTTCATTTTCGAAAAAATTATTTAAATTTTTCTGTAAAACTGCACCAATAATTCAAGGTTATTCATGCCGGTAATAATTCAAGAAGTTCAAAGAATATTGGAAAGTGGAAGTTCCGCATTCTATAAAATAATGCAGTTCGTTTCGTTGGATACTGCAGTTCGTTTAATTTGGATACTTCTTACTCGCATTTATCGTTAAATGAATACATAAAAGTTTTGCGCGGTTCCGGAACAAAGATCTTGGGAATGCGAAATATACAGGCGTTCGGTGTTAGTGGAGAGGTAATGGGTGTCAATTACACCAATAAGATCAATTCAGAAAAGTGCATCGGCCATTTTATTAGGCACACAAATTATCAGCTTTCACGCACGTGCACCAACTTCGCTCGCAGCTCGTGTTTAATCGCGCTCGTCTATTGGCACGTTGCTGGACCCAATCATTTCAGTGATCACCGTTAGTAGCGCTTTCTGGGCATTTAAAAAATGTATTTCTTCTGAATATCACTACAGGAGATTCTGTGCCTCTCGTATCGTTATGACAATACGTGAGTGGCACATTTTTACCAGTAGAGATCGAATAAATGACAGCCCTCACCGGGAATGGCACCGCATCCGCACCGCAATAGACGGATTATACATTTTCGCTATGGTTGTGAAACAATTTGATAGCAGTGCTAACAATGACAAATAAAAAATAGGAAGAAAAATATTCGTACAAAAACCTTTGTGATAAGTATGTTTGCGAATGCTTTCATAATACATTCTTTATTCGATAAAGCATTATTATTATTAAAATTAAAAGAGCGTTACTAAAACATTAACTGAAATCAGCAATCAGACAAATAATGTGATGTGCTCTAATTGGCAGAAATTCTTGAATTAAAAATTACCTTGTAAAATATTACAAAAATTGAAAATGAAAAGAAAATTTAAAGTTGCCACCCCCTACAACTCGGTGTGATAACGCCATATTGTAACTGTGCGAGCCGCACGAATATAGAGCCATATGCCAGGAGCCCCCCGCCTTTGACCCAGCCGATGGGTCGGTACTTAATCATCGGGTGTTTGACAAATTAATTTTCGCTCATCGCTCTCGTTTTTGGATCGTCCATCAACTTCGACAACGCGGCTGCTCTCTCGGTCGCGTGTCCACGCCTCCACCTTTCGCGTTCCATTTCCCCTCTCCTCCCACCTACCCTCCGACTCCCATCACCATCCGACTCCCTCCATCCAGCTGGATCCGTGTAAATCCAACGGTCCGATCGTCTTTCATATACACCGGCTGCGAGAGCTCTGGGTTATGCATGATGCTGTGCTCAACGACCACGTTAAGGTTGCCCCCTAGCACCTCTATCCTTTTGCAAAAAATATTAGAACAATTCTATTCGAAGATAAAAGCATTTACTTATCAGGTTACTAGAAAAAGGGCACGGCTTCGCCCGGGATAAGGAAGATGAAATTTATTTTTAAAAAATTGGGAAATCTAGTCCCAACATCTGTCCTGAAAAATATATATTTTGTCGACACAGTATGGCTTTTAGATAGTTAAACAAGATTGACTCCCTCTTCGATTAAAAAAATAAAAATAAAAAATCGTAACTACGATATGAAAAATTCATTTTTTACTTATTGAAAATAACAGTAAAGGCGGTATTTCACTAGGCGAATAATCGCGGCGAATGCAGCTGAAGCGCGCAAATTGCGCGCAAATAGAAATGGACATGTTCAATTCTATTCGCCAGAAGCCAGAAGCCAGCGAATTAGCTGCGAATGCATTCGCAACTCACGTGCAGTGTCGCCTTGTTGCTGTACTCTTGCTGCAATTTGCGCGCTTCAGCTGCATTCGCCGCGATTATTCGCCTAATGAAATACCGCCTTCAATCGATGTTAGGATTTCAAAAGGCACGTCTCAAACTGTCTCGGTAGGCGACATGCAAGTTAGAATGACTACAATTCAGTCTAGGGATTTTCAAGCAAGGAATAACGCGTGCTAGCAGTGATCATCACAATTCACAAGCCTGGGGTTGGCGATTCTTAACGCACCCAATTTCAATGACACGTCTCGGTCGTTGGTTGGCCGGTCGCGTCTCAGAACCACCGACCACCACCACCACCCCCCTTCCCCCACAAATTCTGATAGAGGAACGCGCGCGCGGGCGGCTCGTCTGACACGGTGACACGCGCCCAGATCCTGTCAATAAAAATTGGACCGACGCGTTTCAACTAGCTGCTTTTTTGCCGGTCTAGAAGGAACCTCGGCCTTCGTGTCGGTACGAGATCTGACGAGACGAAAGAGAAGTGAGCGCCACTAGGCTGGTTGTGAGGGAAATCGTTTCTAACTCGCACAGAAATACATATGGGGAAAACTGGCCGACTCAGGGTGGGCGAAATAAGGGATACAAATTTGGTATGGCCAATTCCAGATAAAAAAAAATATTTTCGGTATTGGAAAAGGTAATGGCAACAATATACGCATAATATTCTTTTCAGCAGAAAATACTATGGTCAGTCATAGACATTTCGTGTGGTGTGGTGGTTAACGCGTTGTGGTAATGCGCCCGCGATCGCAGGTTCAATGCTTGGCCGTATTTTTTTTGGGGGGGAATTCCCCTCAATTCAGGATTCAAATCACTACAGGAGTTTCTGTACCTCTCGTGTTGCTGTGACAATATGGGATGGACACGTTTTCACCAGTACTCCAGGATCGATTAAACGATAACCTGCACCGGGAATCAAACCCGGGACCGTCCGCACCGCCTCAGGTACACCATAAAGATCCCTGCTTAGGTATGGTACCTAAGTTGGGCAAAATTGCCAGGTCGCCCGTGGGAGAACTTTGTGACTGAAACAATACGAAAAAACAAAAAATAATAATAAAAATGAATTGCCAGTGAAACACAGGCGACGCTTCACCGCTCAGCTAACAGTGCGTGAACGCATCCTTATGATGCACGAATTTGAAAACTGCAAGTCTCCATTTATCTGGAATCCGTTTTCTTACCCCTCCCTCTCCCCACCACCCCCGATTATTTTCTCACCACCACCATCACCACCCGCTTCTCAGATTTCCTCGCAAATTTCTCTCTCTCTCTCTCTCTCTCTCTCCGAACACTTTATCCGCGCGTCCGGGATAAAATATTCGCGTCATCGTCTCTCATTCGCGAGAATACGATGGCCCTCGTAAAGTCGTCTGCATATAGTCAAATTACCGGGATCTCTCTCCATGGTGGCACACACACGGCTTCGCGCGCGCCTCCTGCAGCCATCAAAATAAAACGCCATTTTATTGCATAACGTCACAGCGCAAATCCAATTTATTAGTCTTTTTTTTTCTCTTCTTCTTTTTCTTCCCAGTCTTCTTCATCTCTCTCCCTCTCTCTGTCTGTCTCTCTCTCTCTCTGTCTCTCTCTATCTCCTTCCCCCATCCTCCTTATCCAAGCGCTCGTTTTTCTATATGCATGATGTGAACATCGAAAATATCCTGTCATGCGCGCGATATATGGACTTCATTTATCTCCAGTGATCACTAAACTATAGATAACGCCCCGGCGCGTTAGGATTGCGAAATCCACCGTCAGCCTCCAAACCCCTCTTTAGAATAGAAATTATTTTCAGGGATTCACCGCTCGCCCCCGGAGATTGTGAGATTTCCTCGGTCTTAGAGTTTCAACAAAAGACAGTTCACAGTCATCCATTCCATCTGAACATTATGCCAATATGACAGCTATGTCGTTCTCTGGTGGCAATTATTGGGGCCAGATTTGCTGCCTGCCTATGGACGAAATGTGCGCCACCTAAGGACAAGGCCGGCAATAATAATGACTGTACAGTAAAATAACTCAAAATATTGGTTTGTCCAGAATTTCGAAATAAGATGATATAGTCACCCGAACTCTATTTTAACTATTTCAATCCAGCAAGGCGCCACCGCAGCACCCAAAAAATCAATATTGACCTGGCCTGCTCAGGATTTTGAATGAAGGCGATTTGTACACCCTAGCTCTATTTTAATCCAGGTGGCGCTATCTTATCCTAACGTATTTCGAAGCTAAATCAAGGCCCACGTTCAAAGCGACTACTAAGCAACCAGTTTTGCTGAAAGAAAACATGACATCGTCAACTAGGCGTTCTTCAAGTTCCTGAAACTCACTTCCGGAAAACGCCATAAGCGCTCATAAGCATGACATACCTCGCGTCCCCTCCTATCCCACGAAAAAGCCAAAGATATATTTTTTTTATGTGGCACAGAACGAGTGCTGTACGCCCTGTCGCGCGACGACGCTGCCAAACGCTAAATGCTTTTCAAAAGTTTCCTAATTCGATAAGGCCGGAATTTATCGGCGATGATTTCCATCAGCGAGAGTACTTCAAATCGTGTTTGCCCGTGGGGGGTCGCCACTGGAGTTCCCCGGGCGACGACGAGCCCGCGGGCGGCATTTAAATTTGTCGCCAAAGCGAATTATTACCGGGAAGGAGAGATGCAGTACGGGTTGGGAGGGGAAAATTCAGTTCTCTCCAGCAGGGTGCGAGAGCAGCCTATAAATTTGCATAAACGAGACCACGCCCCCTTCCCTCCACAACATCCAATGCACGCCATCTGGCGGACATATACGCTTCTCCTGGAATCGTTGACTTTGTTGGCTGATTTTCGCGTGTGTTTGTAAAGGTAGCACGTTAGTGAAAGCGACATAATTTAAAGTTTTCACTAGACCACAGCAAAACTAAAAAAAAATTGCTCCATACGATAAGATAAACAGCAAACGGCAAACGATAAGATTAACATCTACATAATCTTGTAAAATGTTTGTTTTCCTTACCTCGTTTTGTCCAAGATTTGGAACTCCATTTGCCCGCAACCTGAAATTATAAATAGACAAAGAGTAACCGATAAATAACAATGCAAAAATCAATAATACTAAAAACACGTCATTATTTTGATCAAACCAAAACTTCTTGCATGCCTTTGGTGTATTCATGGAACCATATATAAACTAGTGATTCTGTCAACTGAAAGCAGCTTTGCTAATTTCGTTCCTATTTTAATTTTCAACTATCAAAATAAATAAATAAAAAGATTAAAATTTTCATTTTTAAAAAATAAGCCACATACACATAATGTATACATATAACTATCAGCAGTTAGTTCCAATCCACTGAAGTGTTGCCACATCCACACTTCACGAATCCTGTAATCACGCCACATGAGTTCGCCCCCACGAGTGCAGAAAAGGCAAACGCTCCCGCAAAAATTGTGATCTATGAATGCGCTCTGTTTTATTTGCCTTGTAATTCGCAAACCCCCTCCCCATGCTTACTTTCCCCCCCTCCTCATTCAGTTTATATATATATGCATGGGGTGTTGCTTCCAGAGCAATATAAATGCGATGTGTATGTAGATAGGGTGTCTGCCGCATAAAATACGAATGAATGGTCAACTATATTCACGACAAGCATGCTTTGGTGAAGAATACATTTACATGCATGTATACTAAGTCATAATGGCGGCTTACATTGAGTCTGAATGTGCACGTAAAGTTTGCAAGATTAACACAGCAAAATATGTTAATATTTTCTTGTACACGTACGTGTACTATATGTAGACAGATCGGTGAAAAAAATATTGCAACATGATATTCATATGAATCAAATGAGTTTGCCGTTAACGTTTTTGACAAGGATTCGAACCCAGGTTCATTAGGTGAATGGAGATTTAGGGAAGTTGGACCAGCATGATCAGACTATGTAAATTAAGCCAATTAGTTAGGTCGTTTTTGAGAACGTTTCTTAGGAAATTGGTTTCGGAATGGCGGAATACACTAGAACACACAACTTTTTGCAAATTTCATAAATTAAATGCATAGTATAACTCACTGAAACCAACATAATTTCATAGTAAATTATAATGGCGTTTTCCATAAAAAAATACAAAAATAACTTTATAATTGGCTCAATATTTTTGCACGGTATATTTCCAGTTTATAAATTTTAAATTTATTTTAGCAATTTATTTTTTATTTCATCTGTTGCTATACGGTTTCTGACAATATTTTTACCCATTAATGCCTTGTGTCCCATCCAATTTATCTCACTTACTTATACATGTATTTCATTCAATGTAATGATAACCCTACAGCAACTGCTGTCAATGCCTGGACCAAAAATGCAAACAATCTTCATTGTAATTTAATACGAAAGTTCCTGTACTGCCAATGTACGCCTGTACAGGACCTATACGCACCCCGATTTTAATTTACCAAACGCCTATTCGTGGGCTAGCTGTAAATCCTTTCCTGCAACACGGCTCATTTGTTAAAGCTTCCGCCACGCATTAAAACGCGATCCATCATCCGGGGAATTTCGAGATCACGTGCGCGATCGGGCGAGGTTAGGGTCTGCGGTTTATGCTAAGGGATATAGACAGTGTAGCCCGTACGTGGCATATTGTGCAGAGGAACATGATCCCTATAGCAGCGGAGGAGAGCCTGCTTATTCAGTAATGACTAGGGAGGAAATTTGCGAATTAAATTAACCTCGTCGTGTTAGACAATTGCCTTGGTACATGAACAACTCGAAATCAATTAGAAAAATCCCAGGTAAATTAATAAGCTAAGAGTTAGGGACTCAAAAAAATTGTGTACTTTAACCATCAATTTGACTGTCTTGGTTTACAGTATAGGCAGATTTTTTAGTTAGCTGTATTTATTTAATTATCTCAAAATTGGTGTAGGAACTGTTGTTGTAGGAATTGTACAATGCTTTTTAACTCATAACAGCGTAAATATTGTATTATAATTGTTATCTGTAAATTATAATCTATAATATAATATAAATTATAATCTGTCTATTAATAATCTGTGAACCAAGACAGTCAAAACTGAAACTTTCGGATAAAATTATTAAATAATAAAGCATTTTGTTAGCAATTTTCTTAATTTGCGAAAGGTAACTACCTATCGCAAATTAAGACTGCGCAATTTACCGCAGAGTGTTGTGATTGCATATGATGACAAATAGGATTCGTTCACATAGACAAAATTGTGCTGGAGTTTATTTTCACCGCAACGTTATGTAACTTAGAAGATGGTTTGAATTCCGGGGCTGGCCCAGCTGAGACTGAAACTAAGCATTGATCTGTTTTTATTTTTGTTTTTTTTAAACGTTTGTTAAAAAGGCCTGCTGACACATTTATCTCAAATCACTCAATTTCTTAAAGAAAACTCTAGATATATTTTTAAAAAAATGTAGGTAGGAAAATTCTAGGTACATGATCGGATGAGTAGGGCATGCAATGCATGCCTTGAATGGCTGTGACGCGCGCGCCACTGAGTCTCACTCTCGGCACGTGTTAACAGCGGATTCTAGACGAGATAGGAATCGGTGGATAAGGCTACTACACACACGGAAACACAGAGAGGGGTTTGCTGAGATGCGACGAGTGGAGGATGGGGAATGGAGGGGAATGGCTGAGCGAATCGAAATCACGGAACAGCAGTGCTGATGGGATTGGAAGGAGGGGATATGGAACGGTGGAGCGAGAATATATGTGGAACGAAAAAGTGTCCGTCAAATTGCCGCCAACCCATGCACCGCCAATGACGCCATGTTCTGGCCAATGACAAGCTTATTTGAAGTGGTAAAGGCGTAAAGACGCCTTAAAAAGCCAAATATAATCATTGTAACATTATTTTACTGATTTTATTTAATAAAGAAATGTTTAAAGCAGTGCTTAAATGTGACCACAGTAATTATAAGCGTTTTGCTTACTGGGTTTTGGGGTACAAAAAATAATGTTAATAACATTTTATTTTTTATTTAAAAACTCGGTTTGGATTGCAGGGATTGAAAATTTAAAAATTCTGTATTTATAACTGCATATTTTTTATACAAAAAAAAAATCGATTACGAAATGACACATAACTCCTTCATTTGAAGGCTACTACTCTAGCACTCTTTAAATTTAAAACGCAACCGCGGCCGACATGTAAATCACACGTTCAAACATCCTATTTTCTCATAAAAAATTATAACTTGCACATCGAATTTCATTTCTAGCTGTGAGCTCCAAAAAAAAACAGCAGCTAAGAAAAATCACCGCGGGGAAAAAACTTGTCTGTTTTACAAATCATCATGATTCGGGTTTTAGAATGGTGGTTGGTGGTGATGGAGGTTGTGAGGTGGTTGGGGTGGGGTGCGTTCAACTAACCAGATCGGCTGTGACAGCGTTATCTCTGGCAGCCACTGCTGTTGCACACGAACAGAAGCGACCGCCCCCTCCCCCGTTCAAATCCACCACCACCCACCCACCCACCGCCCACACGTGCGTTGTTCCTTAATGACGCTGGCGTCTGCGCGTCCCCCGCCTTCCTTCCTTTTTCGAACCGTTTTGGTGAAGCCGTAATCAGGGCCAACCGCAATCATCCGCCATTACCCGATTGTATTTGCAAATTACATGCCCATTATTTAAATGCAGAAACCATTAATCACCGTGGGGGGTCTGCGCTGGCGGCGGCAGCGGCTATGCTTAGGATGAAATTGCGATTGGTGCGCTAGGGGGGAGGAGGGAGGAGGAGATAGGAGATACAAAGATGCTCCAAAATCCACCTCCAAAGACCAGGTGTTGTGAGATAGCACGTTGTTTGACGAAATTCTAATGACTAGCAATTTTACCGAGTTGCGACCACCAAATTTATTTTGGTTACACTTAGGCTGGGAACTTTAACGTGTAAGACGATAACGTACATGCATGGGTCACGCGGGTTTTCTTCTATTTCGAAGCCTTATTGTTTCCTGTAGCCACTCCAGTATACAATTTGCCAGGGGGTTGGAAGGTTTACCCCCCCCCCCTGTTGTCCGACTCCCCCTCCCACCTACTGCTTATAAGGATACCCCCCCGGTCTGTAGAACACCCCCCCCCCCAAATGACTCAGCCGACCCCCACTTTTTTTTGCAAATCGGACACTAAGCTACTCTTATTTATAAGGAAAATAACCAGCAGCAAGCACATAGGGTGACAAATAAATGCCTTGATCTTCAGTTCCATTCCGAAGAAAGGCCTTTGTAAGAATTTCGGAAGCCTCGGTTAGGAATTGAACCGGCAATCACGGACATTGTAACACAATAACATGGTATGCTAACCACTATACCACTTGGCACCTCTAATTGCCTATTTAATAAGTTTCTTGCACGCTGATTGGACCTAAATGAATGACGTCGCCTGTCAGTAACCTTGATTGAGTGGCAGTATTTTTTCAGAAAATTTTTTATAAAAAATATCTGTGATAACCCTCTATGTGACAATACAAATAAATTCTTCAACCAATACTGAGTTAAATTATTTGCGCCTCGACAGTGCATTTCAGCAGTAACACCTGCAATGGAAAATACTGAATCGTAAATAAATAAATCGCTCAAGTGGCGAAACAAAACACAACAAAGAACTTGCAGTGCTATTACATTTTTTGAAACGTCCTAAACGCTATTGACACTGCATTTTTATAAACACGTAGAGAAACACAAAAGTTAACGTATTCCAATTACGTCTTCAGCCCAAAGTGGATCTCACGAGGACATTATTGTCTCCTAGCTGCATCACATAGCCGTAGACGTCACACGATAGGGCCAGGCGATTGCCAAATAGACTGAAAGCGCCACCACCACCACCACCCCTTCATCATCACCAACTCCCGCCCACCTCTCACTTCCGCCCCTCCTTCACCTCCGAATCTCGAGACTTCATCAATTCGACGCTAGAGCTGACGAGACTCGCAACGCCATAAAAGATCGACCAAAAAAAAAAAATCCAATTTTCTGCAATACGCCATCCTCGCCCCCCACCCCAGCCGTCGCATTGGCATGGTACATACGCATGGGAAGTATGCGCAGACCCAGTGTTGTTGCCGCACCGCCCGCACGTGCGTCGAAGTTTGGCTACCAGTCGCGGACAGAGAACCGCTGACGTAACCGTCGCCGCCATTACTGTTTGGGTCGTGGTGCAAGGGAGCCGACAGTGCTCAAGCGATGACAAGGGGCAATAGAGTTATACCAGGAAGTAATGGTCGATGAAAATACAATTTTCGTTGAGACTTTTAGTCGTATGAAGGACGATATTTAATTATAATTATTTTAGGGTTTGAGGTATTCTAGGTATATTCGCAATAGCACCAGATGGTCTTCCCTATCGTAAAATTATCTTATTTTTCCCTATCGTAAAATACATGTAATGTCTCTTATATCTGTCCCTATTATCTAATGTAATCAGGTAAACTTGCACATAAACATGCCTACAATTACCATCACAATGATTCAAAGACTATGCAAGACGCTCATCAATCCCCATTTAACACTAATTGGGCTGTAGTCAAAATAAACAAGTCCTAGTAATTCCCCGATGACCAACAAAAAATAAGAAAATTTCTTTCGACACATTTCAAAAACCGACTCTCGCTATTTAATTCGAAAACCAATTGTGGCTGGTGTTGATAAAGCAGGCACGTGCGAAAATGAATTACTCGTGTGCTGTGCGCAGACGCTGAAGAATCAAGTGATCACGTGACCTATCCCTCGGCCGTGCTGCCCCCGAGTAACGACACGCGACCCTAGCGAAAGCTTTTTAGCTTTTCTTTGCCCGCATAGTTTCGCCCCGGATTCTTCGGGGAGGCACGCACACAATTAAAAGCTCGTTGAACAACGACGGAGATATGCACTCTCGCGCACCTGCAGAAATAGATCCGCCCACCTTTCATCCCAACCACCCACCAACCCCTCAAGTCCCCCCCCCCCCGCTGCTCTTCGACCACCTTCACACCCCAACCTTTGCTAGGCACCTTAGCTCTCTGTCACCCAGTTTGTTGAGAGAGATGAGCAAATAAATTGCATGAACCTGATGGTGTTGACCGAGAGATCCATACGCATATCTGACATTCAGTTTCATTTTCGTTAGTTAACAAATGACTACTTTGAAGTGCTTTAATATAGTTTCGTATAGACTTTCGTAAGTTTGAAATTATTCTTTAATCCCTCTCATTTCTATATTCTTTAATATTTGATTGGATTTATCCTTTTAGTCTGAAAAGAAATTTTATTTAACAGATAAACTGTGGTATAATGGAATATTAGTGACGAGTGCATTCACACGCGTTGTTTAACGAAATTCAATTCTTTTTAATTTTCATTAATTTTTCCACACATATACATTCGAAGAAAGTTATCATTTAACCGTTACTGATGAATTCAATTGCCTCACTATAAGGTATTTAAATGAACGAAAGTATCTTATGAAAAAAGCCAAAAAGCTAGACCAGGTCGTCCATCAGGCAATTACTGATCACCTATGCTTTTTTTTATTCGAAAATTGACCTCACCCAGTCGCTCGCGCTTAGAGTATCAGACGATAAAAATATTGGTTCGGTAATAATATCACGTGCAACGATGCATAGGAAATTGCCCAAAAAATGCGCAATTTTTTTTCAAACATTCAAGCATCTTTTCGTCTTCAAGCATTCAATTCTTCAAACATTGAAGAAAAATTGCACCAGTTTTGGCGTGGTGCTCAGGAGGCTTCAGCCTCAGCACCGGCAACGAAACAAAAAAAAAAAGTTTCTTTAGTGCGGCGAGCACAGGTGCAAGTTGTAAAGTGATGGCCCGCTAAAAGACTCGCGGATAAGAGACGTAAAGGCGCAGCGAAATAGCATCGAAACAGAATGAAGAATGTGGCGGTGTATTATACGTAAAGAGCCACCACCACCATCACCAGGAGCCCGCATATAGGTGAAAAAGGGATGGAAAAAGAGAGGGTCAGTGCGGCGTGGTCAGGAGGCGAGAAAATGACTGACCATGGAGTGGAGAGAGCGGGAAAGGAATTTATTGGCTGCAATTGTATCTGCTCACTCGCGGTGAACCCTCGTTAGGTCTCACTGGCAATTGATTCGGTGTTAGAGGTGGGGAAATACGGGACGGTCGCCTTATCACAGTGAGTCAAAAACACATCACTGTCATCAACACTTTTTTTTTTGCTCAGTCGCATGCATGCACTCAATAATAAAAAAATCACAAAATCGATTAAGGAATCGATTCTTTCTGTCAAAGTTCGATACGGAAATTACACGACGTTCAATGTAATCTCCGAGAAAATTTCATTGCAAATAAGTACATGAAAATTTAATAATCCCTGGGCGGACTTCCAGCGCAAATTCATTGTGAATAAAGTCTATGGCAGCACTGACGTAGTTTTCTATGAAAGTTTTGAGGCTTCTGCACGTATTTAGAAATAGAAACAATGCAAAAAAAAAACACTGTAATGTAACGCTGGCATGAAGACGAACTTTACTCTATTTCGCCAGCAACCACTGAACTACCTGATACTTGTTCAAATCGATCTGTACATGCACTGTATAAAGTCTACGCACGTTGAAGCACGTGTTGCCATATTTTTCTCAAAACAATTCTGTGGTCGTCGTCGCCTCTATCGTGGTCAGCTTCGTGGTCGGAGTGGCGGGACCGCCACAGATAAATTTTCAGCACGCGCAGATACACGACCGAGATGGTTCAGGGGGCTGGTTCCCCCAACCCACAACACTTTGCCATGTATGCCGATACGGACACAATTTTTCAACGGGGGAAGCATTACTGGTAATTTCCCAGGGCACTGATTCCAGATGGAGCCCCTCCCTCCTCTCTTACACTCACTTGATATTTGAACTACTGCCAACATTTTAACTTTTTTTAAATACCACAAACAATTTCCAGGATTTCCAGTAATGCTTCCATTATCCACAAAACATCATAATTTTTACTGAAAAATGACGTGATGATTTTTTTCTTCACCGCTTAACAAAACAGGAGTGAATAGCGTTTAGAGAGATGCATAATCTCCTGTAATGTTATTTACTATAGTGATGTGAAATACGAGCATCATAAAAAATATTTAGCCAATTTTAAAATTTAGTCGACTACGTAAACTTTATATTGCCATCAGATGCAGTACAGTTTTTCAAACGACTTACTCCATTGAAAAACGTTTTCTATCAATCAAACACTGTCATTGTAAAACTCAGACAGAAAAAATAATCTTAGAAGCCATTCTGGGAAACCGATATAAAAATTACTTTTATCCATGGCCACAAGGTTGATGAACGGCAACTTTTTATGTATATGCACGCAGTTTTTAATTGTGTTGATTCGGAAGTACTTATAATAAAAAATACGAGGTACAATTTGTGCAATGCTATACATTATTAGTCGATTCTCGCTTTTTAAAAAATAACATAAATTGCATTGCTGGGTGGTATTCACGTTATAACCTCATCGTCCGAATCGAAAAATTTAATATTTGCCCAGGGCGTCCACATCGCCAGAAAATGCCCCTCTCTCTCTCTACGCGACACCCACTCCAGTTCCCTGTGTTCGTCGCGGCAGCAGCCAGCAGCACGTGTTTGGTCGATTTAGCGCACGCGTTTGCCCATGTACTGTATTTAGGCCTCGCCGCCCCCATGCGTCGTTAGGCGGAAACTCTGTGGCCAGATAAAGGTTGGGTGACGACACACGATGCCTGGAGGGTAGAGAGTCGTTGGGGTGGAATGGGGGTGGAGCGAAAGGTGGTTAGCGCGACCAATATTACACCACCGCGCAAGTGAGGATTGCATCTCTTCAAAGTACCCCGAGATACTTATACTTCCATCTGGAATTTCATTTATTATTATATTTCATTTTTCAAAAATTTAAATAACTAAAGTCAATACCATTACCGAATTTACATCATTTTTAAAACAAAATAAATGTTCTTAAAAATAACATCAACATACGTTGATATTGGTCAATTCGGCGGAAATTCTATTTACAGTACTTTCATTCATTTAACTTTTTTACCAAAAAATAATTTTTCCCCCGCACAACTTATTTGATGCCCGAACGTTTGGCTCACATGCAATTCTCCTTTATCGAACTATCGATATATTTCCCGATGGTGACGGTCGCGCGTTATTGAGTAACCAATGGCGTTTCGAGCATGCATGACGTAACTCAGTAGGAGGGGGAGGGGAGGCGAAAGGGATTGACGAACGGCACGTGCGACGCGGCCGATTAATGTAGTCCGACACGATATCTGGAACAGGCGATCTTTCTGCGTGTTCCCAATCTCTCCCCGGTTCATTCAACAAATAGGCGAACGAACACACTCGTGTTTGTGTATGTTGTTGCTGTGATTCGATTAGTTCGCGCTTGCTTCCCCGTTCGGCGCGTGGCCCGACGAGTGTTCTTTTAAGTGGCGGCGCACGTGGCGCCCTCATCCCCACACTTCCCTTACCGTAACGATAACGTTGTGACGTCATCCTGTATTACTACCAAGGCCTGACTTTCTGGTTGGTTCGGCTATACGAGGAAGTAATGTTTTGCCGCCGTAGAAAAAAGTATTTCTATTTCAAATTCATCAAATCACAATTCCACTTAATGGAAAATTTAATTAAGCAATTATTTTTAACTAGTTATATTATACTAGGGGGTCACTCCAAACGAAAAACCACTCATTTTTTTATTAAACTAATATTAAATTTCATGAAGCAATTATTTTAACTATTTTTTGTTCACTCCAATTAAATATAAATTAATATTTATTAATATTTATATATATATATATAATAATATATTATTAGTTATTAACGCTAGCATGTAACATGGACATAGCCTGTAGCATAGCGTGTAGGCGGTGTAGCATGGTAGCATGGTAAGGGAATATATGAAACGGTTTGATGAATTTTGGGATATCAATTATTTCTCAATTAAGAATTGTTAAAAATTAGTGAAAAATAGTGAGTAGGCCTGTCAGTGGGAATAACACTTGGAAAGAAACCATGAATTTATTTCGTTTTAAAATAAGTTAAATACGTTAAAAATACGCTTAAAGTACGTTAAATGACTAGGGTCAGCCTCTTTCATCATATATACAGGTACAGCATGCACACATTTCGAACATTGGACTATTACAGAGCGGCTGGTCTCAGGCGGGGCGTAAACAAATGACCCGCGCGCGCTGTCCACATAGAAAGGGATATTTGTAAACCAATAAAATTGTTCGCGGTTATTGCGTCATATATATACACATGCATACCTCGCATATTTCATTATATTCCTACGGTATATTGGCCATATAGTCAAAAGACGCAGCCGAGCCTCTCTACATAAAAGTTGACAGCAAAAATCCTAGATATGTGGGGAGCGTCTATACACCAATGGCATAAGATTCGTAGTGTACATGCATACAAATTCAGACTTGTTTTTGGTCGTTGCTCCGCTAGATAGCCTGTCCGTATAGACAGGCCGCGCAATTCACGTCGTATAGACGGGGGCAAATAAATTTCCAATACATCCATTTATTTATTTATATTATTAGCTTGCTTGGACAGCATATAATAAAGATTGGCCGGCGCATGTATACACTATGTATGCAAAAATTGCGCACTCGTGTGTTATTGGTCGCACAGTGGATATACCCACGGATCTAACTTCATAGTCGTGGATACGTTTTGTTGTGTCGAGTCAACTAATGTGTGTGTGTGTATGTGGAAGGGGAGGGGGGGTGCATGGACGTATATAAAATCAGATGACCTTTGGCTGGAACGAGTTTTTGATTTTTGGACTATTTTTTTCAATCAAAAACGTTTAATCTGTAGCCAATATTGAGGGTATAGTTCTACTTCTCGCCGTTGGTGACACTTAGCGAGAGCAAAATACAAAATGACCGCCACGTTCGCGGAAAGATCCCCACCTGAGGTCACCACAATGATAATCTAATTCCACCTCTCGCCTCTGGTGGCGCTTAGCGAACGTTAAAAAATAAATAGCCGCCATGGTCATGAAAATACCACAACCAGGGGGTCCTACCACACGCTATGCTACGAAACATGAATAGCAGATAAAAAGTATTTTAATTTTTATCTAGAGAAGGGCTTTACGAACCGAATATATTTATTTATACGACTGAACTAAATTTTTATTTTTGAAGCTTACGAGAAAATGGTCAGTTCGCCAGCGTTGTCAACTCAAAAACTGACCAGTTTGACGCGATTTTGCGAAACTACAGTCAGTACCCCCGTCTATTTATTCGTCCGCGGACCACCACCAGCGCCATTAGGCAACAACAAGCGAGAAGCACCCCTTGTTTATGGCCTAGATATTCATATGATATTGCACTAGCAGTAGCCGCACACATACACACACACACACCACTGTGTATATATACGGTGTAGACGGCGGGAAGGAAATAAAAATATCCATACGGATCGGCTGCAGTTTGTCTATATACGGCTATAATATAAAATAAGTGTTGGCCATTCGTTATAGTCGCGGCGGGCCGACCCAGCACACATCCACGGACTCCCGCATGAATCCTCCTAAGATCACGTGATTTCTAGATTTCGGCCCAAATGGTGCATCCAAAATGGATGAGTTCGAAAAATTAAATGCTGTCGAAATGATAGTGAGCATTTTTTTTGCATGTTCGACTCTGTGACATCGATTACCAAAAGTACGATAATCGTCGGCGGACAATCATGCTGTCAAAACTGAAGCGAGTTCCCGCAGTCCCTAATTAATTTCACGTAACAGCACAGAGCTAACACAGCGTTTCTGTGTACGCTAAGCCTAATCACAAGATGCAGGTTGTAATTCTCATCGTTAATAACACCTGCCCTGCCAAATCCAAGTAGAGTGAGATTCGATCAACGGAAAAACTGATGTCCTGGAACACCTCTAGATGACGCCAATAACTGTTAACGCTCATGCAATAGGTGCCAACAGAGATATCGCTTTCAAAGTGCTCAAATATGTTCACGTGGTCTCTGGATGGTACATGGAGGTGGCCGTCGTACACATAGACACGTATATATTCCCTTTCCCCACTTCTTCATCTATATAAACCGCCTTTGTTGTCTTAATATGGCCTTATGAAGTTATTGGTCTGTTAATATGCCATGAAGACATGGCCGAATATGGAAGCGAAGGATAGACATAAAAAAAAGAGACCGGTGAGGGGCAATTCCAAATATGAACGACCGACCCATCGATGATGCTCAGCACGTAATGCACGTGAAAATTAATCTCATATTATGTATTGGCGGTATTTATGGTTGCCATAGGTGGCTCTCCGATGATAATGAAGGAGGTCAGGGGTGGCCATTTTGGGCTTTGTGGAATAATCAAGAAAGTTCTGTAATATTCAAGCAGCAAGTCGAGACTTACGCAAGAACAAAAAATGTTCTGTTT
>JAUJYS010001452.1:0-17452 GCA_033995665.1 Melogona broelemanni | reverse complement strand
ATTCCCGGCGCAGGCTTTCGTTTATTCGTTAGCCTGGGGTACTGGCGTCACCCCTGAGCTTTCATTAGGAAGTCCAGGGCTTAGGAGTGGATCCTGCAGTCTGGCTATTCCAGCTGCCATCCCTCTTCTCTTCCCTTCTCCTCACATATCTCCAAAGAGACACGAGGGTGCAGTCAGTATACCTGTAGTGCACTAGGCGCTACGGTGAATTAAAAAAAAAATATATAAGCTATTTTTTGACAATTTTTTCGTCACCACTGAAGTAAATATCCTAACAGGAGAATCTGTACCCCTATATTGCATGCAGTGTGGTGGTCTGGTGGTTAGCGCGTCGAGGATTAGAGGTACATTGTCCAAGGTCGTTGAGGCGGAAATGTTACATCTATTAGGTCCCCTGAAGAACAGTTTAAAAAAAAATAACAGAATTCAAAACTTTCGCTTCCCTGTTACAATGTTTGTGATTCGTGCAATCAAAACTGCATACTCGTACAATTTCAAGATGGAACCTGATGGTCACTAACCTTTCCTAGCACAAAACAAATTACTGCTAATTGGTCACCCAGCTTATCATATGTCCAGGAATGTGTCTACATATTTTTTATGCAGAATTAATTTATGGCTTCCAAAATGGCCGCCGATGTGCCGCGGATGCCGTACCAAGAAAAGAGACAGGCCGTTCCGCTCATACGTTGATATCGCTCTTTAAAAAATAAATGGATGTACCATATTGCTCGGGAGCTGTGTAATGGGGGACTTGGAAGACTAGTGAGTATGGGGGGTGTGAGGCAGGCGAGGTGAAGAAAGAAGATTTAGGAATGGAGAGTAAGGGGAGGAGGAGGGGGCGGTGATGGTAGTTATCTGAAGAAATGTAATCTTCATAGATCATTCTATCAGGGTTGGCATTCGCTAAATAGGAATTATGCGCAATCATTTTCAGGCTCGGCTCGCTACAGCTTTCCATTCAAATGTCCCAGTGAGATTTGGGAGATGTAAAGCTTCTGTCGTCCGTGTTAGTTGTACGCCCCACCACGGCATCGACGCTGTCTGTATACCAGTCTCGTTTTAATACAGCTGTACTCGATGATCAACGGTGGCATTTATTTTAACAGGAAGTCTCGTTCGGGGTCGAAAAGCCACCATTTTTTCCGATTTACCAACAGATGCAGCCATCCAGAACTATGGGGTTATAGGATACGGGGTTATAGGCCCTTAAACCTGGTTTTTAAATTTGTTTGACCTTTTTAAAAACTTTCTATTATTATGACTTGAGCGTTGTCTGTTTGTCTGTTTGGACATCATTGCGGCACTTTTAATCCACCTTGCACACGTCCTAGAGACTGGAAATTTTGGAATCTGGTAAAACTCGCGGTATATTTTAATCAATCAAAAGTAATTAGTCTTTTTCGAATCCTGGAAAAAGTTTTTAATTATTTTAGTTTCATTTATTTTTCATAGCCTTGGCCAATCTGCCAAGGCTATGACAAAACGTCCATTACAAATAGTCACAAGAATCTCTAAAATCAAAGTTTTTATTAGAAAATCGAAGTTTTTTGCATTTACTTGTTTAAAGTTCTTTGTACACGGACATTTAAGAATAATGGAAAAATTCGCGAAAAGTATATCGTGTATTATACTTCTGATATTGTTGTTCATTATATTTTATTATGTTATTTTATGAACCCATATTAACAATATACACATGTACATAGGTTTGGAAAAATAAATTAACATGTTTTTCGCTATTCGCACGTATTGATTACTCTGAAATCTGCAAATCACAACAAAACGCTGGCTATACAAATGCAATGGTATTAGAGTAAATGAAAAAAAAACTTTTTTGTGTTAGTAAAATATTTTTTTAACAATTGCTTATTGTAAAACAACTTTCTTGTTTCTGAAATTTATTACTGGATTTATTAGAATATGATTGCACTAATATTCTTAAATTAAGTATGTTTAACCCTAACGTCTCGGAGGTCATATGTAAGCAATATCTAAGCATCTCTCATCTTTTTGCGTAATTTTGTCTCGAATTTTTGCTTTAACCGTGCTAATTTTCAATTCCTGACTTTGCGCTACTTCGTAGTTGTGCGCACATTTCTTTGGTTGTTTTGACTAGCTGACAATTACTGTTCCTGTTGGACGAGCCCGCAATCGCAAATTCCGTTTCGCCAAATCGAGCGGGTTAGTGCGAAAACAGAGTCACGCAATCTAGCATTTTGCAGTCACAAACGTCATTTCTGGACGTTCCTCACACGTTATCTGCAGCGACAGGCAGCCAGCAGGAACGGCTCATGAATAAAACAGGTTCGCCTATAAATTGAATGAATTCGGTCTCTTTAATTTCTGCGCGTGCTTTAAGTAGATTTGAAAGGTTACTCTCTGGATTGCCCAACATGGCATGGAGCTAATTACGTATTCCGTCCGTGACCTGTATGAAAGACTGCAGTCTCGCTCTCCTCTTGGGCATTTGTCGACTAGTCTGACGACGTGTGCGTTTAATGCGACCGAATCTGCCGAAGCTAGCCATCAAAACCGTAATGGTACCCGAGCTGTACAGACAGAAAGACTGCCTACGTGCCATGTAGGCATCCACATTTTGTAGTTTAAAAAATTCCATTCAGATATAAAATTTGACCAGATGAACTAGACTACCCATTTGTGCTTCTTGTGCATGTATATTTCCTGTATATATAAAATTAATTAAGCATGCCAATGTTTTCAAAGACAAACCCCCATCCCCCCAGGAGGAAACAGAAATTTTGACCTAATCTAGGTAAGGATCTTTAACGTGTACAGGCACGGGTCATGGCTTTACATCCATCCCGATTCTAATCTGAAAAATTCCGGAGGTCTCTGTCGACAATTGATTAATTGAACCAGTGTTGTAAGCGAAATTCTTTAGCCTTATTTGATAGTTCAACTGTAGAGAATTTCAGTACATGAAATCGAAATGCTGTAGTCGGAGTTCGACGATTCAGCACCAATCGACCGGTATACACATATACAGTACCAGAAAAAAGTCCCGGCTTCGCCCGGGACAAAGGGATGATAAAATATTAAACATTGGGGAAATCTAGACATTGGCCCCGGCAACCGCCCGGGAAAAAAAGGATTATTGCTCCCCCTATCGACAATCGCAATACTATCGATAGTATAGCGTCGCTCATCAAATCACCCATCGAAACAAAAATATAATAATAAAAAATTGGTGACGCCGTGCTTTTTTTATATTGTTAAAAACTAATAAAATACTGTTAGTACTTTCAATACTGTATTTTAATAGTCATTTATTAACAAATTTCGGACTTTTTGGTCAGGTAAATGTCTGGCTACTATAATAACATTTAACTTTGGCAATTATAGCTTAAATACCCCAGGAGAAATATCCCACAATTGGCAGCTATCACATACGCAATGGAAAGTCACGCCAGCGTACGAAGCAACCTCGAGGGTCACATGGTTAAACAAAAAAATTCGTTTCTATTGATACTTACGCACCCGAATGGCACATGGTTTCCAAAACTCATACCGTCGCTGTAGGGCAAGGCTAATTTAGGCGAACAATTACTTCGACCAATATACAATGACAACACCATGGAGGTGCTGTCATTTTATCGTCGAACACATACAATGGTCCATGTTACAACATAAAATCCATTGATTTATGTGATTTGTTTAATATTTACTGCCTATTGATTTAAAGTCTTTCAACGCAGCACGCACGTGTCAGATAGGTCCAAAAACAAGCGCATTCCCATGCAACAAAACATGACATTTTCTTTACGTGCAAATATGGTTTGAAAGGATCGCTATCACCATTTTTGATCCGTATCGTCTTTTGCTATCCCAATCTTATTTAGAAGAAATAATAAAATTAATTTACTTGTGAATGGTTTAAAAGGAAATGCTGTGGGATACTGCATCGCTTTTTCAATCTGGGTCATATGTCCATTCGAATTATATACAAAAGAATATAATTATTTTAAAAGAAAATTATGTCGTTGCCACAACTTCTAGAAGCACAGCTTCTTAAATTTCTAAAGCATTCTAATAACAGTCAGTTCAAGGGGAGTCAAAACGCTAGACGGTACAGCCCTATTTTTCATCTTTAAAGTTTGTCGTATTTCACGTGTGTTGTGCTTGACGCGATCCCGCAGAATGATGAATAACACGAACGTAAAACAAAGTGAAATTGTGCATCAATGCAATTTTTACAGCGATACAGTGCCCCAAATCTCTAATATCCACATTTCAATACCTATTGTCATAGAAACACGAGGGGCACAGAATCTCATTTAGTGATATTCACTTCAGTGAGGAAAATATCCTCCCCATATGTTTTTAACGAATTTTAACGAACGTTTTTAATCAAATATGATCACATGTGAAGTACCGCTGGATCAAACATGTGTCAGACTGCCAGTATACAGTAATTCTCGGCAACACCCACTGGCCGCTGTAATTATTCATGTAGAAATACAACCAGGATCACGGATGGTTTTACCCGGTGAAAAAAATTGATATTACTTTTACGACTGCCGCAATCGAACCGCAATGCAAATACTTGCCGACGCAACCACACACTTGCGACTGTCAACACATCTGTGGATATATTTACACAGGCCGTGCACTCTTGCACACGTATTAATTATCTCGCATTCAGCTGGTGCAAGGTTTTGTGCCCATACTAATTGGGCTGACTGGTTTGTCCATCATTCAAAATCACCTGACTCTTCATTAGGGTCACCGGGATTTTGAGCCAAAAGCGCTGGTAAGCAAACCCACATAGGTTCAGCTGAAGAACGGTGGTTCAGGTGTAGTATTAAACAGATTCTGTCTCTGGAAATTGTTAATTGTTAGGCGATAAATTTCCTGGGACTATGGGCCATCCTTCAAGTGTTTCGTCAATGTCATTGCGATATTTGCATGGATATTTAATCTATTTTATTTGGTTGAAACACTTTCACAATTACTCATTGGAGTATATATTTTTCGTGAGTCTTGTTCAAATGCAAATTGTTATGACCGTGATTTTCACTAAACCGAACGTCGTATCCCAGGCGGTCGGGGTATACCACGGGTATCCCAGGTGGCAGAGCCAAAGGCTGTGATGCGGCGATTCTGGGTTCGATTCCAGGATCGGGCTCTCGTTTATTCGATTTAACCACTGGCTATTCTAGCTGCCATTCCTCTTCCCTTCCCTTCCCTGCCCCTCACATATCTCCACAGAGACACGAGGGTGCAGTAATCTTGTAGTGCACTAGGCGCTTCGGTGATTTAAAAAAAAAAATTCACGGTACTGGTTAGAATGTGCACTTCCATATAATATTAAGCGTATTGAGGGGTTTAGGTTAAAAAGACCCTAGAACAGGGGAAGCCTTACGATTCCTTTTGTTCGTATTAATTGAAAGAAGACTGACTCAATTAGTGATTTTCTATACTAAAGTCAGCAGGCTTAATCACCTAAAGAAACAAGTTAATCATATGGCAAGCAATAGCACAAAGAAAAGCAAAAAATCGGGGAGAAAACATTTAGTAAATACAATGTACATGTATCCACGTTTTCGTGGTAAATATTCCAGGCTAACTGTCTTTCCCTAACTGCCTGCTCCTTGTGGTAGACAAGATGAGTAGAAAATATTTTGGAGAAAAACTTTAAACTCACGATAGGTTATTCACTTGTTAAAGTTACAAATTTTTCGCTTCCCAGCTGTAGCGATTTCGCAAAAGCATGGAGTAATTTTACGACTAAGTTAATGACAATTTTATTAGCCCCGAACTCAAATTCATTCGGTGCCAGCTGTGAGATGAGAATAGCCTCATTTGGAGGAACATATTGGAAATTTTTCAGACTCAAAAGTTGAATGAATTATAATAGGTGGTCTTTTTAGTTGTTTTTTTGACGGAAGACGAATTGGGGCGACGTATCATTATGAAAAATATTGAATTTTCCAAAGAATTATCTGTTTAATTGTTTTATATTTAGTACTAAGCGAAAGGTTATGCCCGTCAGTCTGCATGAAGTTTTTCTCTCTAGCAACTTAATGCGAAAGCATATATCAATAATTTGTTATTGAAGTAAAGAAGGAAATTCAAAATAAAAATAAAGAGGTTGTCTAATTGTTTTGTATTTAGGGCGAATTGAAAAGTCATGCCCGTATTAGTACGCATGGGGATTTTTTCTCGCTAGCAATCGTATGCGAAAGCATACATGTGTATCAATAATATGTTGTTGAAGTAAAGAAGGAAATTGAAATCGAAAAGAAAGAGGTTATAATAATTTACTCTGTTCAGTCCGTCACAGGTCGCGTCTGTTGCGAAAGATTCGATGTTCGAATCCGGTCATAAAACCCAGTATTTTTCACAGTTATCAATTCAAATGAATTGTTTCCTGAATTCGCCACTTCGTTCGTCTTCCTTCCAGACGCTGTCCTATAAGCGGGATCCAAACGGCAGAGATAATACAGACTGCACATGTACTTACATGAATTAAGTTTTGATTAGGTAATTTCGATTTACCAGCGCGACTCAATTGCAACACTGGCGTTGACCTCGATCGAACCAGCCAAATTCAATCGATTATTTTAATGTCAGGCGACCGTAGCTTCTACATGTAGTTAGTGGACGTTTATTTGCACAGGATTTTTCCGATTAATCGACTCGATCTCGCGACGTGGCAGCTTAAGAGTACTCAACTGGTCAACTAGACGCACGGCAAAAAGTATTTATATCACCAACTCAAAGGCGCGATAAAAATCCCACCAAAAAGACGAACATCGGCACCCGCGAAAAGTTTGTCATTTGGAAACTCCCGCACCCGCTTTTGTCGCGCTTTCGTCCGCGCAATAGCGTTCACGGACGTCGCTCAGAATCGCTCAAAAAAGTGGCACCAAACAATGGAGCTGTCACCAGGTGGCGCTAAACAAACGCTGATGGCTGGGCGCTGCGCTTATCTGTTGTATTGTACAAACATCGATCCAGCGAACAGACACGATTATGCTCATCAATGCGAGCGGGCGGCCCCGCAAATATGGCGCTTCCCTCATTTGATGCAGCGTGATGCTGTTGTCTCAATTCATATATCATCTTTTTTTCCCCCGACAGAAAGAGGGTGAGAGAGAGCAAAAGAAAAACAAGCCGAGAGAAGCGATTGGTCATCGGCGATCCGCTTTTTCCATAATTCCGATTGGCTATCGGCTGGTTGATTGGTTTCGGTGAACCGAGTCGTAGGCCTATGAACGACCTGCGCGCCACACCGTCGTTGGTGGACCGCCACTGCGCATCCAAAATGGCCGCCGCCGCCACCACCATCACCGATGGTCGGCCATCGATAAACACTGTCTCTGAAGATGTTTTTTTGGTCATTAATTGCGGACCACATTGTTCGTGCAAGCATTGCTACAGCTCAGCGATGATATTTAAAGGGCACATTGTGGTGGTCAAGCGCAGCAGGGTTATATTTAACCATATTGTGCCTGGTGTTGAGGTGACCAGAAATGTCTGAGATAGTGAATGACGGTTTTTATTTATGGAGACGAGATAACAAATTATCCGTGCTATTTCCAATTCTGCTACAGCTTATATGTGGGAATTGGCTGTGATTTTCCAGCCTTAGATGTTGCTGTATAAATTGAATAAAAAGACAATTAGGAGCCGTGAGATAACAAAATTAATTAAAAAAGGTGTATCCTTGACCATGAGGATGAAAAACGGCAACACTTCCAGATAACCCAAAAATTAGTAAATTAGATATTATCGATTATACTGGGTTTTTTATTTATTTGTAGCGTTATTTCATCGATAATATCTAATTTAATAATTTTTGGGTAACCTGGAAGTGTTGCCGTTTTTCATCCTCATGGTCAAGGATACACCTTTTTAAATTCATTTTGATATCACACAGCTCCTAATTTTATTTTTACAGATTAAACGATCAAACAAAAATTACAAGTTGATCCACATGATCGATAATGTCAAATTAGGTCATTCGGCAGTTATCAAGATTGTGTATTACGAGTGCCTCACGTTACCAGACTTTGGTCGATCGCTCACCTTTTGTGATCTCAGCAACGTATCTGATAAAACTTAAAATAAACGTCTAATCGGTAACTGGTATGCGCAAAACCGCGAAAAATTGGGTGATGTTCCTGCCATTTGCCAGCCATCTTCTTTTACTTATAACCTAAAAACCGACTATTGCGAAATCAAAATGGCGCATCCGACATTGCAATCGCGAACAAGTTCCCATGGTATTCCGGAAGGTTCAACCAAGAAAAAAATATGTCTGTTCAACATAGTTTTGAACGGAGATTATTATTTGCCGGGCGAAGACATCACGGGACAGGTCTTTATACATTGCACCAAACGTTTCAAAACCAAAGGTATGTAAAACGATGGTGGTGTATAAGAATAATAATAAATACACGCCAAGACATACTGTGCATGTGGAATTAGTTGCGAAAAACCGATTAAATGTAAATAAAATCAGCGTTATAAAGTTCGATAGTTGGACACTTTTAATCACACGGACAATTTTCACAAAGAAAATAAATAGACGAGCTTTCAACTGTGATTCATTTTTCGTTGGTGAATAAAATGAAAATGAATTTCAAATTACAGATTGGTGCATGCTCATGTCTTGGTCTTGTCATTTGACACAGTGCTAACTATTGGACTTTTATAACACTGATTTTATTTACATTTAATCGGTTTTTCTCAATCAAAGGTATGGAATTTTTAAAACATTTATAAACGCGTATTGAGTTATATCTTATTATAAACATTAAGTTAAAACATTACACCAAATAAACACTACGGGACAAATAATAAATATGTAAATTAAAGGTGCTGAGTGGCGTAGTGGTTGTATATTGGCACATTGGACAAATACACGCGTAGTCGGGGTCAATTCTCAACTACAGATAAAGCCTCCGAAAGTTTTAGGGCGAATTTTCGGAAAATATCTTCAAAAATACACTAGCCGAAATCCTCAAATAAGTGATAACGTTTCTTCCGAAACACCACAATTTTATTGTCACCTGAACATTGTTGCCTGCGTATTGAATTTATTTTTTTAATTTTGAATGTATTATTGAATCTGTAATAGCAATATTCAGTTCACTTGTACCTAAAAAACGATTAATAGCATAATTAATAAGTAATATGGGAGTAGGCACATTACATTTTTGTCACAATGCTTCATTCTTAGTTTATAATTTGTTCAACGTTTCGTCTAATCGTGGCTCTCAAAGATATAAGTACTGGTAATTTAGTTTGCCGAATATCAAGAATAAAACAATACAGAGGCCCAACTCCGCAAATAAAGGTTAACATTTTATTCCGAAACACCGCAGAATTTTAAATAACTAAAATACAACTTATAATAACTACTTCAATTTTGAGTGATAGTAAAACACTTCAAATATCCGCCAGGCGAGCAGAAAACAGAAGGTAAAAAATATTAGTTTAATCACAATTTTATTCTCCCCCCTGATTAACAGGCATGGTTGTTCGGCTGTTGGGATCGTGTTTCGTGTCCGACTCGAAACGTCACAATCACAACAACGATGACAATTACCGGGCCCATTACACACGTCTGCTTCTCCAGGACAAAGTATTCGACGGCGTCCAAGTCACCAACCACGCATTTAACACGCAGGACATGCGAAAGTACTATAAGGATACCGAACTCTATTTCCACATCAAGCAACAAATCTGGGGTGGTTTCAGTAAGTAAATCACGAAGTAGTCAAGTACCGGTAATTCTAGTGAAGTTTATTTGATAAATGCTGAAATCTACGTGTATTTAGACGGGCCTTAAACCTTCTACGACATGTATTCGCTACACTATTTAAGAACGAAACGCTTTTGGAAACATAAATAATCGCAAATGACAGTGAAGTTAATTAATTGCACTTTCATTTGTTAAAAATTTGAAGTTAACCTCCACTTTTCCTAGAGTAACGCCCTTTCTTACATCTGCCCGCATTAAATAATCAAAGACAGTCGTTCCATTTTGTTGTTGTTAAGTCCTTCGTGTCGTCTCCGGACCCTGACCCTCGATCCCCCGACACCTGGTGACTTCAGGGAGCAGAAGCCCCCTGAGTTTTCTTGGTTGAATACAGAGGTGGTTTGCCATTGCCTTGCCCCGCGCAGTAACCCGAGCCAATCAAACGATCGGCTGCGCTGGGAATCGAACCCAGATCCGCTGGTTGGTGAGCGAGAACGTTACCTATCGGTCACAGCGGACGGACTTGGGATCCGGACTACGCAGCTGTTCCTTACCACCATGATAAATACATATTTAACTAATAATAAAATGTAATTGAATACAGTATGAGAGATCAGCATTTTCTGTATCTGTCAGGTACAGTTGAAAAAAATACACGATAATATCTGATACATTGTAGTTCAATGATGCTCTCAGAACTTTCCTTCCCACTTCTACTTGTATTTCACTTCGCCACATAGCGCGCGCGTTGTTAGTGATTGCTAGTGACCAGGGGCAGCATTTGAATTCCAATGGAGCCAACGTTATGTCTGATTAAACAACTTCGCGAAACATTTTATTTACTATGTGTTTATCTACAGTATAATTTATTAACTCGCATTTCGTATTATTTATTAGATGCAAAAGAGTACTTCGAAGCTGGAGAATTTGCGTTTCCGTTCAACATAACTTTACCTCTCGGATTGCCGACCTCCTTCGAAGGAACCAAGGGTTACATTCGCTACACTGCCACCGCCAAACTCAAACGGCAGAGGGCGCCCAGCGTCTGTTGCACTAAGATGTTCACCGTCTACCCCAAAGTGCCCTTGGCTAATGTGCCAAACGTTGAGGTAAAACAGCTTAAATGATTACATTTAAAAGATGGCATACGACGTCTAGGATATTGACGAGATAGGACAACTTCGGTTGTAAACGAATGGGAAACATGCTGCGGAACAGCGCCGGAAAAAAATACGAACAGAGCCTGGCGAACTCTCGTGAAAAATTAATAGATACATTAATGATTACGATATATTTTAAAATTACGGAAGAACACTCAAAATTAAAAATAAAATAAACAAATATTTAAAATAAATCGCGAGTGAAAGCGTATAGAGTGACTTAAAACATTTATTAATTTAGGTTATTGACGTTTTTTTTATTTTATCGTAATTTGAAATGTAACCTCGAATCAATATTTAATTAATGTTTTACACGAGAAAGGTCTAGTCGTCGCTCGTCTTTCCTTTCGGCGCTAATCCAAAACATGTTTCCTATTCGTACAATGTGTATGGCGATGAATTGTGTGCAAATAAGTGGAATATACTGATTCTGAATATTATAAAGTAATTTTCTATTTCGAAAGCGTTTTCGTTATCGTTTACATTTCTGAAAGAGGTTTCGTTACTACTGTTTATATTTTTTCCTTACTTTTTTATTCTTCATTCTGTACAGAATCCGGTCATCGTTCATGACAGCAAACATTATGGATTCATGATGTTCAAAACAGGACCAATCACCGCCAAAGTTTCTATCAATCGGAAAGGATTTCTACCTGGAGAGACGATTTTGCTAAACGCCGAAGTCGTCAACAATACCCACAAAGACATATCTGCTGTCAGCGCAGCGCTCATATCGGCAAGTGATATTTGTTTATCAAAGTTCTCATTTAGCAGCAATTGAATTCACTAAATTTGACTATTTTAAAGATGTGATAATTTATTTAGCTTTTTTTCTCTCATGAAATCCGCCTTTGTCGCATTCTTGTGAAATCTGTCGACAGATAAAAACGATTGATATCTTCAAAAACGCAGGTTGTACAAATAAAAATGATTTATTTTTCGATTTCAGCTGGTCACCTATCGGGTTCACGGTGATATAAAAGAAGAGAAGACAATTTTGATTCAAATAACGCAGGGAGCGGTACGTCAGCACGAGAATGACATTTGGCAAAACAGGGAGATGCACATACCACAGGTGCCGCCTACAGGACTAAACGGCTGCGGGTTAATTATTGTGGAATACAGAATACAGGTTAGTTTTAACGTAGATACGTTTGTAAAATTGCTTTAATGAAAACAAAAACCTGAAAAGACGGAAGTGATGTACCCATGGTAATAATCACGTTTGTCGTCTAGCAGTTTTTTTCAGGTTGTAAGGTTTCATCAGGTTGTTTGTCACGTACATAGAAGTATCAACCTGATCATTCTTTATACAGTATACTAACTTTACTTCTGATTTTTTTAAACGTTTCTAAATACAACTCTTACATGTAATCGTCTTCATGTACTGAATAAAACTGCACATTTTCCTTTCGAATACCAGAAAACATTCTATATTTTTCACCATAAAATACAAGAGATTACATATTTTCACTTCAAAATGATGTATTAGTCAAAATAATCAATCTGAGTGAACGGATTTTTTGATTGATTGACTGATTGATGTATTTTATTCTTAAAAGAAAACAACGAAAAATTTTAATCAACTTTTCCTAGATGGTTTCAACATAAGCGTGTGACTAGCAAAAAAACGTAGACAAAAAATCAAGAAACCAAAAATTAAAATATGTTGAAACATCGATCGCTACTTTTGTTAACTTTAGCTGGATAACTGTTACGTTTCGTTGCGGTTTCTAACCTTTATGGTTACCGGTATCTCTTTGAAAATAGCAGGCATGACCTGAAACCCAAAATATGTGTAATAGTGCTGCATTTATATTATTTCTGATTACACGTAGTTTAAGTCTTTGCCATTTAAACCTTGTAGAAATCTGACATTTTCGGTATAAACCGGGAAAGACAATTAAAAAAGAACCGTACATTTTCTTTCCCTCCATGCGATTCTAATAATTAATTTTTCGGTTGTGCGACCACATACAGTTCACAATATGCACCCCACTGGGTTCCGATATGGAGATCGTGCTGCCCGTCTTCATTGGAGCTGAGCCGTCGACTTCGCACGTGCCGATGACATCAGGAGCGGAGGCAGCCAATGACGCGCCACCCCGGCCACCTCGCCCCTCCCACTTGGCCAAGCAGCAGGAAGTGGAGGCATCTATGCAACAGTACTACATTGTACCGAATGTTCATTATGGGGGAGCGGCTGCATTCTTAAATGCTGATATTGGTCAAGGTATGAATATAAGCTTCCCTTATCATGAAATTTGAAAATATGTATCTGTTCAAAATGAGTTGTAGAGACAAGCAAAAACATTAAAAAATATCGAGTTGAAAAAATTGACGATCTTTTTGAAACAAAAGATTTAATTAAGAACTTAATTACTGACTAATAGTTTGAAAATATTGCCGATCTTCAACAATTTATTTTAAAACATGATCGGCATCGAGAGTAGGAAAAAATAAATGTAAAAGGAACTGTTCTTCGAAAAAGAGAACTGTGACCGTTACTCGTTACATACAGCAACTGAAAAAAGGGACTTTGACTAAAGTCGCTATTGGTCCTCAAAAACCGCTACAAAATAATCTTCCTGGAAAATAAGAACTAAGACCAGTGCCTGAATTGATGGGGGAGGGGGTTGACACCGGGGTGAGGGGGTTGACACCCCCTTTACCTTTCAGTGGCCCGATTCCCCATCTCGTACAATATCCTGCATGGTGGACACCCCCATATATGACTCCGTCCCCACGCCCCATTGTTCCAAAGTTCCTCGAAAAATATCGGCACGGACAGAACGCCATACTTTCGTACCGTTCCTACCCAACACTAGTCAAATACATGAATGCGTTGATGGTTTAACAATGAAATTTTTTAATACGTCTCATGCAGTACCGTCAGCAAATTCGCTACCACCGCCATCATACGAACAATGCATCGCGAGTAACCAGAAAGCTAACACGGGATCGCTTGAAGAGCAATTTTCAAAAAAGGCCGCTTCGCTGGCCCAAGGAGGACAAGGTGGTGCAGAAGGTGGCGCAGAAGGTGGCGTGCAAAATGAAGACCAGGGTGGCGAGCAAGATGCCCAAGGCGCACAAGGTGGTGCACAAGGTGGTGCCCAAGGTGGTGCCCAAGATGGTGCCCAAGATGGTGCCCAAGATGGTGCCCAAGATGGTGCTCAAGATGAAGATCAAGATGTTGGTCAAGATGAAGGTCAAGAGGACGGTCATCCGGAAACGTCAGAGCAAACTAGCGAGTCAATTGGCAACGCAAACGACAATTTGCTAATTGATCTTTGATCGTTCTCCATAGTCAATAGTTGTAATTTCAAAGTTAAAATTAATACCCATATTTGATCGTTTGAAACATGCAAGTAACTAACTGAACGGGTCATACGCTGCTAAATGGGTAATAAATCAGATAAAAACATGCTGGAATTTTATTTATCGTTACATAGTTCCGTTTTAACTTGGTGTTTTTTTTTTCCAAATTCTGTCCAAAATATTTACCGTTGATAATTATAGGGCTACCATGACGAAAATAAAATACGTGTATTGTAATGTGTAATCGTATTTAGGTGTTTTCTAGCTATTGAGACTAGCTAGTGAAAATGTTGTATATGTTATTCCGATCTGTACCGTCATTTGTTTTCTGTTTTAAATTTGTAAAAAAAAAAAGACTTTAAAAAATGTATACTTGAAAAAGAAATGACCCTTCTACACTGGCATAACGCCAGATTAAAGCACAAAATAAACAATTGCGTGTGCCTGGTTTGTTTGGCAATATATACCGGTAGTAAAAAATTGGAATAATCCAAATTGTATAGATAACAGTTCTAGGCCTGGCGCATGTGATGCCATGCATATGCAAACGTATATGCGAATTGAGATCTAGTGCGATGGCGGCTCGTCATATATTTCAATGATGAGGCCAGCCATCATATAAGGATGAAAAGAGTCAAGTTAGGTTCAATAATAGCATCGTCTAGTCTGTTGAATTGTTTAACGTTGTCATTTCGAACCTTTGTATCAAAATTAAGCAAATGTTTGGAAGTTCATTGAATGCTTTGTTTTTAGGTGTGAATATATTTGTGAATACTTGAATACCAATAAGTGACGTCATTCGATTTAGATTAAACAAATTCCTAGCACTTGCATTATATTGACTGTATTTGATTTGACCACGGAGGCCTTCGCCAGCACTCAACCGTGCATGTAGTGATTGCTACCACTCAAAGTACTACGGGGCAGCGATTACGCTAAGCTAGAATTGATTCTTATGAATTGGATCAAGTCAAAAGATCACGTATTCTTTCGAAAATGCTTAAACAATGATTTTTTTAGTGAACGGCCATCCAATAATTGTTTATGGTAATTTCACTTCAATTCACAATTTTCTTTGATGAGTTTGCAGTTTGAGCTGATAGTCACAATAGTATAGGTTGAATACTGTGACCACCAGGGGGACTATACACTACAATATCTATGCAATTCATTCACGAGGACACAACGTAATTTCTGGATTGTGGCGCTTTAAATTAGCAGAAAATTCATAGCAGGTGCAAATATTGCGCAGTTATTAGAAAAAATATATTTGTAAACTCTTTCGATAACCAGCCGGCGATATCGGCATTCACTCGAAAATATGTTGTTAATAGGGCGTACGCATCAAGCTATTTATTATACATGTAGGTGACAGTTTGGCAACCAAAACAATACAGGTGGTAATGGTGGGTGATTTTCGATAAACGATTGGAAAACATGATAATGAAAGGTTAAATCAAAACAAAATCGTACGAGTTATTAGTTCAGTTGAAAACAAATGTAACAACAACACCTATCACTCAGGCAACAGTTTACTGCTTGAAAAATTTGTTCGAATTCATTATTCCTTCGTCATGACACTAGAAAAGTTCGCCATCGTTTTTGATTATAATTTGGCCACATATTACGGAGGTCAAACAATCAGAGGTAACGTGTTACTCGAAGTTTCGGATAAGGAATTGAACTGTGACGGTAAGTACGTGTAAAATCTGGAACCTTGAAAAAATCAAATGAAAGATCTATCCTCGAAAGTAAACATTACTAGCTTAAAATATTTCAGCTGAGACGAACATTCTTCTGTGCAAGGAATACGTCAAATTTTTCTTTGCAACTTATTTTTTAATACTAAATTAAAAATAAATAATCTAATTTATTTTGATGCCTGATAGTGCGGCAATTTATTGATTTTCCGCAATAATCAATTACATGTTCTATGCAATTGATGAATTAAATTAGCACGCTTTCAGGCGTTTTACATTGTGTATAAACGCCTGATTTGTGTAAATTAAAGTTTACACATTTTTTAGTTTTTCGACATTCAATTAGTCGTGCTCTTGCACTTGTATGAAATACTGTTCATGAAATATACTAGTCATGAAAAATTCCGTTACAAAAATAACTGTCTGCTTATATTTAATTGTATACATTGTAATTTTATATAATTGCACCATGATTGCATAATTGTACATTTTATTTAATCTAAGTTTTCTTAAGCGGTCATGAAAAAATTCCGTTAGAAAAATAATTGTCTGCTTATATACAGTATAATTGTACATGTTCACTCATTATTTTATAAATACAGGCATCTTTCTACAGTGCATAGGCAAGGCACATGTTTACTGGTCCGAATCCCGTGGAGGAAATTTCAGACAAATCTTCACCAACTCGGAAACATACTGCAACAACAACGTTCCACTAACAACTGAAGGTGATTTTGAACTCTGCATTCGATTTAATCATTTTATCTTCAATGGAGCACACTTTATAGCATTGAACTAATTGCATCCACCAGTAAAAAAAACTAAATAAAAGTTTCAGTAAATTTGATATATCAGATAGTTGAAAACCTTTTGGAGCGAATAATTTAAGAAAAAATATTTGAAAGTAAAAAAACACTACAACTTATTCTGCAATGTACAGGTTGTATAGGTTCTTTAGGTTAAGTATAAATGTATTTATTTTTAATGCAGCAAATAGATTTTAGCTGTGTAAAACTACATAAACGATAAAGGCTGATAATCGAAGATTCTCCAAAACGTTTTCATGTCAAATTTTGGGCATGAAAGTATTCGAGAATCAATAATACGGCAACGTTCTATTGCAGACAATAGAAGCACTCAATATCCGACAGTATTCCCGCCTGGTCTGCATGTGCTTCCTTTCGTGATTGACCTTCCGGAAAATCTCCCCACCTCCTTCGAGGGACAGAGCGGCAACATCCGTTACATGTGCAAGTGTCAGATCTCCCGGCCATGGAGACGAGTCACGAAAATCAAGATGCCATTCACAGTCCTGTCTGTCGCAGACCTCAATAAAATACCCAATGCCCGAGTAAGCAATCCATTCGATTTTTTTTATCACCGTAGTGCTAATCACTACAGGATTACTATCCCTCGTTTCGCTATGGCGATATGTGAGGGGCAGGGAAGGGAAGGGAAGGGGATTGGCAGCTGGTATAGCCAGGCTGCAGGATCCACCCCTAAGCTCTGGACTCCCTAATGGAAGCTCAGGGGTGACGCCA
>JAUJYS010001451.1:0-17453 GCA_033995665.1 Melogona broelemanni | reverse complement strand
TTCATAGACTGGTCACTTGACCCCCGCCATAGGCCCCCCACCCGGGGCTGCTCGCGGGTACAAATTGTAATTGTAATGTCCTCAGTTCAACAAAAAGTGCAAAATATATATTTACCGAAAGAAGATAATGCTCCAGCCATTACCGTCATTTGAAACAATCCAAATTGCTCTTATTTTCATGTTTTTAGCCGGTTTTCTGATGAACCTTCACATGAACTCCGAAGTTAGAATGCTTTCAGTCTTTCACCAAACATGTGATTTTATTTGAAAAAAAAATTGTCTTGTTTTAAGATTAGAAACAGAAACAATGGAATGTCAATTAAATTGAGTTAACAAGGATGTAAATGTCGGTTGTCATCTACTACTAGAAAAAATAGATCCTAACCAAATGTGCTGGTGCTGACAGCATTTTGATAATAAAAATTGTTTGTTTTTGATATTCTATATTATTTTCTATTATGAAAAAAAAAATGTTATGTTAAATTATAAACTATTTGCGAATTTAGGTGTATCTGTACAAAACAAAGATATATTCTCTCAACACCGAATAAATAAAGTAGCCGCTTTCATAAGACAGTTTAAATATAACGCGACAGAGAACGACAAATCAAACTTGCAGCTACGATGTTTACGTCATTTTGAGTGCAACGCTGTTCTTGAAAATAACGTTCGAAAATTATTTCATGTTTACGCTATGTTTACAAGACAGTTAGGTTGACAACTTTTGGCCAATTGAGCGTTCTGCCATCTAGTGGCCACTCCAAAAAACTGCCTTAGTGCTCCGACGCTCGCCTCTTGTTGCTATGACAACCAATGCATACACATTTTGTCCAATTTGCGCGTTTTTTCGTGTGTCTCTGACTATTTGCTTTTTATTTTGCCCTCGCGTTCTTTTTCCCCCGTTAAATTTCTCGTGAGTAAATGAATGAGTGATTCCAGGTGAATTTTAAACAGCAAAATCTCTTTTTGAAAAAATCTCTCGGGAACCCTAAGGACGTTAGGCGTATTTCACCAACGCAAAAAAAAAATCGAAATCGGTAATTATTTCTAAAGGTTACGCGGATAATACTTTTCTCACTGACGTTTTAACCCCTAAGTTCATGGTTGTGAATGTAACGACCCCTTATTTTCATGTTCAAGGTCAATCGACAACATTCCAACTTCGGCTGATATTGTGCTCTTGCACGACCTCACGTGGCGCCCTTTTTCCTTCCCTTCATTGACTTTTAGTCAGGCTAATTTTTTTTCATGTTTTTTAGTGTTCAGCGAGTGACAAAAGCATACGACAGAATGGAGAAACCACAGCTGATGACCCACATTACGGTTCCGCTCAACTTCACGTGTTTCGATGCCAAATGGATTCCTTCGAGCGCTCGATTCATCGTGCTTGGCTCCCAATCTAACAACTCGGGGGCCATCAATGTCTATGAGCTAGAAGGCACTACCGCTCAATTGAGAAAGGAGGTATGTCTGACACTGCATTTCGACACAATTAAAGGTTATCTTTATAGACATGTACAAGTTACAAAGCCGCCTCCACATCTGCTTCGCGGAACACTAAAATACATTTCACTCGAGTTTAGAGAAGAATGTCTATTTAGTGAAAGCTGTCGATATATTTTTGACAATCCTAAATTTGTACTACTTTTACAGATTGTCAAACCGAAATCCTTCAAGTGTGGAACTTTCGCTGCCTCTACTCTTCCCCAACGTCATCTGGCCACCGGAAACTTCGATGGAGCACTGGATCTGTGGTTAGCATCTCTGTTCATCCGTTTGTGGTCGTGATTAAAATTATTGAAAGTCTTTCCGTTTTTCAATCAGCACCTTACCTTTTTTCAACGTCAGGGACTTGGAAAACGCCACTACTCCAATCTATTCTGTGAAGGCTCACAAAAATGTGATCAACTCCATCGACGGGATCGGAGGTGCCAAGTCTAGCTACGGACAACCCGAGATAGCTACCGGCAGCAGGGATGGCAAGTTGTTTTTCCTTCAAAAATTCCAAATTTCATTTTAAAAATATTTCTTTTGCGCCTGTCGATTTCACTTGCACCATATTCGTAAACGGATAGTTTTTGTTATTAATTCTGAAAATCTAATTGGCTTTTAAGATTTTCTCAACCATACAATCTAACGTGCTGCAGCTTAAAAAAGCGATCTAGGAAGTCATCCGTTTATTTCATTTGTCAATTAGGAATTGTAAAGGTTTGGGATCCCCGCCAGAAAGAAGAGGCTGTTGCCAGTATGGAACCCGCCGAAACTTCGCAATCTAGAGACTGCTGGGCTGTCGCTTTCGGTAAGAGACATTCATGGATTTAAGGCAATATTGAAACCGTATCTCCGTGGGGAAGAACTTGAACCAAACTAGCGTGGAAGCAAAATAATTTGATACGTTATCCTAGCGAATTTTATGTAATCTAACCATTTCTCTTTTTTTATGAAGGCAATTCGTTTTCGAACGAAGAACGTTGCCTGTGTGCCGGTTACGACAACGGGGACATCAAACTGTTTGACCTTCGCGCCATGAAAGTTCGTTGGGAGACCAACGTCAAGAGTGGTGTAAGGAATTTTAAAATTATATTTCTAGTTATATTGAACCTATCTTTGTTCGTTTAAAACCATCAAAATGATTTGTTTTATTTCTGGTGTCAATATAGCAATTCTAGCATCGAACGAAGTTCTAAAATATTGAAATAAAAGAAAACTTTGCAGGAAACTTGTTCATATGAACTTTTAATAAATGGCTAATTTGTAATAATCTATTTGTGTTTGAACTATCGTAGGTTTGCAGCGTTGAATTTTGTCGCAAGAATGTCGAAATGGACACGTTGGTCGCCACGACCCTGGATTCGAAATTCTTGATGTTCGATATGAAAGTACAACATCCTGAGAATGGATTCGCTTCCATTACGCAGCAGGTAAAGAAATGGGAGATTCCAACGTTGGCCCTGTTTGTTATCCAAGGCTCTGACGTATGATTTCATGTTGGTTTATCTGTTGATTTCAGTGTCACAAGGGAACGATTTGGTCGGTGAAGCACTCGCCTCACAACCGGTTCCTCTTCGCTACGATGGGTGGAGGAGGATCCATTTGTCTTTGGAAGCGGTAAGCGAAATTATTTATTTTCGCGTTAATTATTTCCCATCGTTTTATTTTTTTATTGGAATAATTTGGAGCTTTACTCGTGTAAATGGTCTTAATATGCATACATTATTGCGCATTCAAAATAATTTTTAAAAAATCCTAATTAAATTAAATGATTTAGAAATCAATTGCATTAAGTCCGATAATTTAGTCATAAGATTGTTAATTTTTACGATTGCCACAAAATTTTAGTTTTTAGTAAGCTAATAAATTGGTAAAACAATCATTATTTTATACAGATCTCTTTCGAACAATAAAACCCAGAAGGATTCCAAAGATAACGACATTGGTTCGCCGGGAACGCTCGAGAAGCTACAGGAATCGGCCATTTCGATGCAACCTATTTCCACGTTTGACTGGAACGCGGACAAGAATGGCCTGGCTGTGTGCACCTCTTTCGACCAGACTGTTCGAGTATTGATTTGCACGCGATTGCATCTGTATTAGGTTTCGTTTTTGAGCGGAACTAATTCAGGCTCAAACCCTTTTAATTATTTGCCTAGTTTTAAGTATATATGGATAACTCTTTCAAAACTGTTTAGGCAAGTTGTGCCTTTTTGAATTTTATTTCTTAAACGTTTGATATTTTAATTTGTTCGCCTTCTTCATCAGATACTTTCTTGCTTTTATTTTAAATAAAGGCCAATATTTTTCACACCCTCCCCTTCAAAGGGTGCAAGTTTTGTGGCTGTGGTCTGTCGTGAGTAGTTACGTCATTACTCAAAAAAGTGTTAGCAACTGTGCTACAAAAACATGTGAGTAGTCTTCCTTTTACAACCCAGCATTGTTTGGAAAATTTTAATTTAATTGAAATTTTTATTACGTTGATTACTTTTGTTCCCTTTTTCAGCCAGGAATTGATATAAATATGTATAATATGTAGATACCATCAATTGAGGGAGGTCTCCTCACTTGATGAACAAGTTTGTTTATTTTTGAATAAAATAATTTTGCAATTGATATTTGTTTTTGTCTATATTCAAAGTAGAAGTGTAACGCATATTTCTAAAAGTTCCGTATCATTTTCAGAGTATCAAAATAAATTTACGCAGAAAATTCTAAGAGACGGTCATTGTTGACAACAATTTGATAGAAACATCCATTTTTTGCTGAATTAAAAAATATTTTATATTGTGAAAAAAGTTCTGAAAACGAACCAGGAACATTTGTTATTACATAAGTTCGTATGAAACATTTCTACTTCATATGCAATATATGAAAAATGTATTCATTAAATATATTTTTTTTTTACACTAAACTTTCATGCATTTACACCTGTAGCAGCAAACGTACGTAGGTTGTTTTGAAAAGTAGTGATAGCATTATTACTACTTTTACAAATCAATAACACAAGCCATTTTAAAATTTATGCACGCGAATGAACTCGTTATCGCAACTTGTACGATGTACGATCCGTCTAGCTCAGTAGTATGGCGACATATTGCTGAGCCGGTGGTCCCGGGTTCGATTCCCGGCGCAGGCTCTTGTTTGTTCGATCCTGATGTACAGTCTGTACAGGTGAATATGTGCCCTTCGCATATTACCTAAGCAATACGAAGGTACATGATCAGTAATATTCACTCAGTGAGGGGAATTTCCCCAATAATAATAATAATAATAATAAAAATTTCTGCAGCAGCTTGCAATTTATAAATTTTCGACTGATTAATTTTAACTTGTTATTCATTAACAACGGTTCAGGAACAAGAGAAAGGTTTTTTTTTCTTTTTGCATCAATGAGCCAAATTCAACAAATGCCCGCTGCACCAGTTGTGGCAACCGAGTTACTTTAGGTGCCTATGTTTTTCGAGCACTGAAAAGAACGGCTCAACAAAAAAAAAAATTGATTTTCATTCATGTGATAGCCACTAAGTGGCAGCACGTGGATAAACTTTAAAATGAAGTGTGGATTCATTGGTTCGATCACCACTTTTCAATCAGCCCTCGTATAATGTATAAATATAGGTATTGCTCAATTGAGTACATAACACAAGACTTGTTGGCGAAGTATCGGAGCATTCAACAAATTGCACTGCTTTTCCTTACCGCTATTTATTTGGCCTAGTGCTTAGCCACTTGTCGCCGATTGATTTTACCAACGACTGTCCGGTTCTTTCAGCCTCCAATATAATTCGCCGAACAACTTCGATGTTTTCCCGTTTGGCGGCTAACATATAGGCAGATTTCAGTTTCCCACATTGGATTTGCGCCTCAATCTACGTGGAGAAAAATTGATAAAATTGAGTTTAAACCTTGGTCCCAGCGAATATAACACCCAGTCAGCAAATCAGAGAGTTATGGGTTCAAACCCCAACCACTTGACTGATATTCATGAGATAATATACTAAGAAAAGTTATGGGCAGACAGTGCAATACAAATTTCCAGGAGCTAGAAAAGTGTGTCTAAGCAATTTGAAATTAAAAAAAAATGTTCATAAACTACCGCTGGATAATTTAAGACATTATTTTTTTAGATGAAATATATCTAAATGGGATGAAAGAAGTTCTAAAAATATAAACTTTCGTGACATAACTTACCGTGTTTTCTTCGCTGGTCAGCTGTTTTATCAAAATTTCCAATTGATCATACTGAAAAAAAAGCATATATGTTTTTTTTTATTATAGAGCAAACGTGGCAACTTCACGGATTAAAATGACTTAAGCAGCAACACATTTCGAAATATAATGCATAAGTAACTCGAGAGGGGTTTTTCTCCGGCTCTTTCATCTTAATTAAGTCTCGCCTGTCCAGAACGTTCGTTCGATTCAAACCGATTGACCACTTACATCATAACCTTTGGCGACGGCAACCCTGACGGTCGTCAACAGCACCTCATCACACGCCTCGTCTTTTTGGTCGCCAGCCTCCTTCATGCAGCCGACCAACTGGACAACGTGGTCCACTCTCTGCTGCTGCACCAGGCACTTGGCAACCAGCGAGTACACGCCCAGCGCCCGCAGGTGGTACTCACGGATGATGCGCACGGCCAGATTGAATCCCTCGGCGACGCTACTGCCCGACGTAAGAATCTGCAAGGTGTACAAATGAGTTAAGCGGCTAAGGAGGATTACCAAGACCTCCGCAATTTCTCTGTAGAGAAAAAATTGGTGCACAAGCCTTCCTTCGGAATATAAGGGACATACTGAATATATACTCAGACATATTTCGACATACTGAGTATATACTCAGGATGTCGCGGAATGATTAAAACTAAGGTTGAATCCTATCGTCTATCTTTTTAACAAGCCACTGGTCAACGAAGACTCACCACCATATCCCACCCCCCATAGTCACCCGACCTTCATGTACGTAAAAAAACCGAAATACATGTCAAAAATTTTGACGAAAAAATAAAAAACGAAATAAATTAATGATTATAAATATAAGATCGCCAAGGTTCACAGTACATGTTTCACAGAGTCCCCTCTGATCATCATCTGTGTTTTGACAGTACTTATTAACGGAAAACTAAAATAAAACGAAATCATACCTGTTCCCTCGGAATGGAAGTAAAGCCGAGGAACCCGTGCCTATACGTTATCAGGTACACATTAAAGATCCATTTAAAGGTCTGAAGCTTAGGATAGGCCAAATTATAAGTAATTATACGTGCAATTGCTGTATAGAAACAGTCAATCTAGTAGTTTTAGTAAAAATAGGACATCTTTGTATAGCATTTGACCCCGCTTTAAGCGGATGCTTGCGGGTACACATTGTAATTGTATTTACCAACGTTTTTCGGTCTCAAAACTCACTTGCGGTGACCAGATAATTTTGGCCAGTTTAGGCTTCATACCTACATGCATTCTTTACGGTTTCTTTCTCCACGGATCTTTAAAGTCTATCTGATAACCTGGCATGTATTCTTTAAGGTTTCTTTCTCCACTGATCTTTAAAGTCGATCTGATAACCTGGCATCGTTCCATTCAAGAAAAAGAAGGCGCGAGTACCAAGATGTCTCGCCCGAAAAAAGTCTCGCTCGACCAGGAATTGAACCCGCGTCACGAGCATAGCAGTTCGACGCACTAACCACTACACCACAGGGAACCTCTTCAACGAAATTCGAATGCAAGTTTTTCAGGACTTGCCCCAGAAGATAACTCACCATCGCCACCACATGGGCTCGACCCTTGGAATCGCCGAAGAGTGTGGGAACAGAGCCGCCGTCCTTGTCGTTCGCAAACTCCCCACGTGAAGTGACGCAACTGGTCATGCTGCCGGAGTCAGAGGCGGAGCTGCCCAGTGCGAACGAGTCGTGCCAGAACGCCAACTTGCCTTGAAGGAACTTGGTCACCTCTTCCTGCAGTACGATGTCGCGCAAGAGCCTACAACGAGAAACGTAAACAAATGAGGAAACCCCGTCAAGAAATAAGTTTTTAATTTATATTTTTAACCAATGCCCATTTTTAATTTATTTTTCCTTTTGTAAATCAAAAAAGCCCAATCGGTAGAGACAGACTTGTGGAGAGACAGTCCCGGGATCGATTCCCTGGCAGGGACTCCGAACAATAGAGAACGAAGAGAAAGAGTTTGCTCGGAACAAAGGAGCACGCCAGCTGACAACGTCATATTTCATGTAACCAAGCACTGTCACGCAAACGCAAAATAATTTGTTTTGGTGTAACGAGCAGCTGGAAGCTAGGCTTTCTATTTAATTCTCTAACCGATGGATTAATTATCGGAAGTGTCCAGTTTCAACTAAAACCAGTTTTCAAGCAGTGTTGTTGTCAATGTCAATGCATGATTCTGTACCCCTCGAGCAATGTTTGAGGGGTACATTTTCACCAGCACCCCGGGATCGAATAAACGACAACTCGACCCGGGACTACCGCACAACAGTCGGTTAGAAATATTTATAAATAAATATCAAAATTCATAACAATACCTGTCGGTCTTTGACATCGGCAGGTGCAAAACCAACATCTTGGCGAAGGCAGGCGGCGAGCCTCGCGCACATTGTTGCTTGTACGCCTCCAGGTGGCGACGAGCGTTGACCAGATGCGGCAGCCGATCGTACAGGTCCGAATAGTCGCGCGCGTCCCGCCTGTAGAACTGGACGCAGGCGTGGGAGGCGCGCGCGAGATCACGGGCGAACAGCTGCACGCCGTACATGGAGTGCATCCAGCCGGCGCGATCCAGGTGACGGCACAAGGCGGAGAAACCCGGAGCCAGGCTATCCAGTTGCCTGTCCACCGTCAGGGCGGCCTCCTGTACTCGGTGCCAGCAGCCCCGCCGCATGCTAGGCAGGGCCACGTAATCAACGAAGGTGGCCGGCAGGCACTTCTCCGCCACCAGGTAGTACAGGGCATCCTCGTACTCATCATGACGCATGTGGAAGGCGATGGCCGTCTCGTGGTTGCCGTAGGTCTGAACGTAGTGGAGGCATTCGGCGCGCATCTCGGTCGTTAGTCTGCGGCGACCGACGATGGCGGGCTCGGTGGCGGCGATCTAGGATTGAATGACGAATGGAAATTAAAAGCCTTGCTGGTAAAGTAGTCTACC
Organism: Melogona broelemanni; assembly: GCA_033995665.1. NCBI lineage: Eukaryota > Metazoa > Arthropoda > Diplopoda > Chordeumatida > Chordeumatidae > Melogona > Melogona broelemanni. The sequence continues at coordinate 8,803 of JAUJYS010001451.1, read as the reverse complement.
GCGATTTCAAAATGATTAGTTTTCAGTAATTAGTTTAATGTAGTTTTCAGTGATTTAAATAAAATTTTCATTCCTCATTATTTCTGCGATGGAAGAATAATTTGAATTAGTCATAATTTGAATTATTCATTATTCCTAGAATAATAGTAGTGTTAAATCACATCATTTATGAAGAATAGCTTTAATTATTCATAAAAGGGAGCTCACGCCGAAAATCGAACCAGAAATGAAACACCGAACATTAGTCGCTTGGTAATTGGCGACAAAATTTTGAAAAAATGGCATTGTATTTCACATTTAATTTTCTGAAAACTAGATTAAATTTAACGCAAATATCACAAATAAAATAAAATTCATAAGTTATTAGATATGATCGAGGGGGTTATTTTGTTTAATTGACTTGCTCATCACACATATTTCTACAATAGAAATTTGTACTACCATCTGTCGGCGGGATACATTTTTTTTCATCTCTTCAAATTTTCTATCAATATTTTGCCATATGTATTTTGACATTTAAAAAAATGCACAAATGCATGTTAGCCTCCGAAATTATAATATTGAACAACTTATCATTTTCTACGGAATTTTACCTGGAGAGTGCCATTCTTGATGGCATCCAGTCGCTGGCGAAAGAGTGCTGGGGAGTCCGGGGAAACGATACCCCCGACGGAAGGTTGCACCCGTTCCAGCCGCTGGATGATCTGTCCCAGAAGAGTGTTGCTCGGCGCCGGCTTCTTCTTGTCGACTGGCGTCTGCAGACAGCGAGCGAACTTGGTGCGCGCTGTGGCGTAGTCACCCACCTTGAGACTGGTCATGCCCCAGGTCATCCAGACCCCGATAACGTTAAGCCCGCCTTTGGTGGAAACCTCCAGCGCCAGATCCCATCGCTCCTCCTTCATCAATTGATCTCGTAATCTCAGTAACGACCGGCTGTGTGGAGAGAACAAAAAATGCACAATGACAACACGTTAGTTAACTCTAACATATTAGTTATTGGAATAGTCAAGAGAAAAATATTCTCTATTCGTTTAAATTTTCGTTCGAAATAATTTTAGCTCAATGAATAATGAGTTCAAATTACTTCTTATTTTTCGTGAATTTGAAAGATAAAATAAATTGAAGCATCAATTTTGATAAATTTAAGCTCATTTTTGATGAACATGTACATGTACAGTATAAATCCTGTTGTAATATTCACTGCAATAAGGGAAATTTATTTGTATGCTAAATAAATATTGAGCATATTTACGTCGTATGCTGGTTACAAGTAGGGGGCGAAACGTACCTGACAGATGCGGTGTTGTTGTAATCGCCGACCGGAATCAGATGCTTGCAATTGGCATTCACCAGCAGCTGAAGCAAGTCGGTCAGACTGAGACACAGGTCGCAGTATCCGGCCGCCGCGTCGCGATCGTTCTCGGTCAGCGTGGAGAACTTTACGCGCGAACTCAGAAAAACAGTCCGCAACAGGCTAATGATCAGTGTGTAGTCCACTTCGGCATTGGCCTCGCCGGGCGCCACCGGCTGCAGGAACGTGAAAAGAGTCTCTGCCAGGTTCATCAGGTAGTCGGCGCTCTTACGTTGGTCCCATTGCAGATCCAGTAGCGACAGGCACAGGGAGATGTTTGGCGCATGCTCGTACGAGAACTCATCGCGCACCGTCTGGTTATGCATCTCGTCCAGGGTCAACAGACACTTGGTCTGCCGGAAACTCTCGTGCCGCCTCTTACGCTGCCGCCGCTGCTTGTCCGGGTTAGGCTCGTCCGGGTTCGGCTCATCCGGGTTCGGCTCGTCGAAATGCGACTTTAGTTTCTGATCCACCGTCTCAAGGGCGGGCGGCTCGACCATCTCGCCAGCGTCCGGTAACGGCGAATCAGATTTCGAGTCGGCTGCAGTGTGACAATCTTCGCAGACGCGCACAGCTACGTCGTCGTAGCCGGGCACCAGAGTCTTCCGCTGGGAGCAGGTGGTACAGACCACCCTCCCGCATCGCCGGCAGTGGTGACGTCGATTGAACATGGTGAACCGCTCCTGCTGGCAAACGGCGCAGTGAGTGGCCTGCCGATCAGGAACCCACTCCATTTTAGTCGGAACCGTCGCCGGACAGATGAACTTGACCATCGGTGACTCGTCCGGCTCATCGCTACTGGCCTGCGCGGCTGTTTCCGGTGGACCGCCGGAAGTCTTACCGATTCGAAAGTCAATGGCCTTGGAGGCGTACAACTCGGCCAGGCTGTCGAAGGAGTCATAGGAAAGGGGGTCATCCTCTTTGAAGAAGCGCAGATCGTCTCGCACGCTGTGATATACCCGCTGCAGGGTCTCGATCTTGAAGTGCATGAACAGCTGCTCGATCATGAAGTGGGGCTGGGGGAGCAGCCGCCTGTAGTCGACACGCTCATCCTCGGCCAGGCACAGGAGAATCTTCAGCCCAATTCTCTTGCGCACAAACAGTCGGACGCTATCCAGGTCCACGCCCTGCAGGTCAAACGACTCCACCAAGACCATCAGTGGGACAGCGCGATCCGGTCGAGCACTCAGATGGTCGAGGATTTTGTGGCCGATTGAGATCCGCTGCTCGGCGTCAGTCGTGTCCACGAGAAGCCGTTGCACGGTGGCGGGTTCGGCGTAGGAAGTCTCCAGCAAATGGAGCACGGCATTCTCCCTGCAGATGGACAGCAGTTCATCAGCCACCGGGTGCACTTCGCTCCAACGCACGACATCACCATGACGGCCAGAATTCGTCAGATGACGCAGCAGGACCATGGGGTCAGTAGTGGACAGTCTACTCACCACCTGCCATGTGAGGACCACCGTCATGGTCAACGAGTCTGGCCACTCGAGGTCGCCAGTTACGACGGCAGTGACGATATCACAGTAGAGCTGTACCTGAGCCAGACGACTTTTGGCTCGGCTTTGATACTCGTTGGCTAACCTTAAGTCATAGGCGCAGGAACTCAACGAGTACACCGCCCCCTCATCGTCCCACTGCTCGTGACGCTGGAGCACCAACGCAATACGTCGTATGCTGTCCCGTATCCGCATAATATAGATCCAGGGTGGCGTGGCAGAGGCAGTAGATGCAGTCTTGGACTCGCCCAATTTGGACAGGACTTCATCCCGTCGGAACGACACTTTGTTGGCCAGCTGGCCAATCCGCTGGCACTCCCAACTGTCCACATACTCGACCAGTCCGATCCAATCCGCTTTGCGCGTGTACTCATCCAGCGTGAGGGTGACGTGGGCAGCGGGCACAACTGGGAAAAAGGGAAAGGAGGCTTCGTGGTGCATGTCCTGGTGGTGGGCGCCGGACCGGCGATGCTGCAGGAAGCGATGCAGCGTTGGATGGAAGATGAGATTGTACTGGTCCACCTCGTCAGACACTTTGTCGTTGCTAGACGTCTGGTTGGATAGGCGCTCCGGCGTGCTGACCACCTTACCGGTGCAGCCCAACTCCTGCATGACCAGCGCAACCAGCCAGCACTGCTCACGCACATACTCAAGCAGCAGGGGCGACAAGGGCGCCATTCTCAGATCACACGATCCATAGCCGATCGGAGAAAGACTGTCCATCTTGGCTGCACCCTCCACCGCCTTAGGTGGACACTCCACCTTGGGCAACTGCCTGTCAGACCAGCTGCCGACCGTCCACACATGCGGCGCGCCATGCTGCACCACGATCTGCAGCAGATTCAGATGGAGGTGCTTGGCAAAGTTGTCCAGTTCCATCGGCGTGACGGTCTGGTCAAAGATCAGGTGCTTCAGGATGGTGGACGGCGCCTGACGGAACACACTGAAGTAGCTGGCCGATGCCATCGACATTTCAGATTGACCCTGCGGCAAGAAGCTGTGCACGCTCTTGGCGTATTCGAACAGAGTGAACATATAGGCTGGTATTCGTTCAGCGGTGGTAGTGGCGCTGCGGTCGGCCACTGCCGGTCTTGGTCCGAACACACGATCAAAACTGTCTTCCTCAGTCAGCATGAGCCGGGCGATAACTACCATCCGCATCAGCTTTTGGTACACGGCGTGGATGGGGGTCGAGGTCTTCTCCAGCTGCTTGGGCGAGCCGTAACTTGGACTCTGAGGAGATGTTGATGGCGAGGGGCACAACAGAGTTGAGTTGGCAGCGGCGGTGGCAGCGACGAGGGCCATCTCCTCCCGGCTCACTAAATCGCGAAACTGATCCATGGAGTTGCCCAGCCGCTTCCAGGCGCTGGTGGCCACATTGAACTGGCGGCACTGCAGTGGCCAGGTGGTCTGTAGAAGGAGGCCACGCACGGATAGGGAGGTTAACAGTGACGGATAAAGACAATGTGACTCGGCCGCATTCTCTTTCGAAAGAGTCATCGTCAGCTGCGTCACGTTGTCCAGAAATCCCATCATCCCTTTGGAGGCGGATAGCGATTTTTGGCGACTGAGGCGACTACGCCAGGGTGGTCCCGGTTTGGTGGTGGTGGAGGTGATGATGGTAGGGATGGGGGTGGGGGTGATGGTGGTGGTTGCAGTGGTGGTTGAGGATGGTGGCATGGCACCGCCGTGCCATATGCCCTGGTACGACTCCAGTACACCCCGGGACACGTCCAATCGTCCGCATCCAACCACGGCCAGGTCGGCCTTGACCAGCAAACGATAATCAACCCGCTCGGGCAGCCCGGCCGGCGGCTGGGAAGAGGCTGGACTCTTCTTCTCCGCGGCACCGGCGAGGGGAATGGCCGCTTCCCACTCGCAGAGGGACGGCATGTGGTGCGTGGCGAGCAGCTCGTCGATGCTGCAGCTGTCGGCGACGGTGGCAACATCAGCAGCGGTGTTGGCAGCACTGGAGATGGAGTCCCACGGCGAGTCACCGGCGGTCGGTGAAAGGACCGAGCGAGGGCCGGCCATGGGCGAGGAGATGGCGGGTGGTTTGAGCATGTGGCGCAGAATTTTCTCATAGGCGATGGCAAAGTCGATCTCAACTGCTTTTGGAGTCTTTTCCATGTGGAACATCTATTTTTGAAAGAAAATGAAAAAATGACAAACACGGAATTAATTGTTTAAACTAAATCAATAGGTTGTTAAATAGAGGTGAGTTTAGCATTTACGCGGAAAAATCACTTTTAATTTTTTTTAAATTCAATCAGCATGGAAATGTTTAGCTATTTTTTTTCGTTTTGCATTGATAAGACAGATTTAAAAAAATTATAAATGTTATTAGTTTATCGAAATGAGAAACAAAATAAAATGTTGAAATCAAATTTAACCAGAAATACATTTTTTTTTTAAGTTGGAAAATATAATTAGTTTAGCGAAGTGAGAATTAAATTCAAATGTTTAAATAAAATTAAATTCAACAAAAAATACTTTTTTTTACAATTAAAAAATATAATTAGTCTAGCGAAATAAGAAAAAACAAATTGTTGAAATAAAATTAATGTTAAAATAAAATTAAATTAAACAAGAAATTCCATTTTTTAAATTGGAAAATGTAATTAAGGTAGTTCAGCGAAATGAAAAACAAAAGAAAGTCTTCAATGTAGGAGCCGTGTGGAGCAATCACCAAAAAGTGAAGAAATCCTTGACCATGAAAGGAGTGAAAACGGTAACATTCGGGTTTGAGTGTTTTATTTCTTAAAACAGAAACTTGTAATACATTATATGTGTTCAACAAATGTACAAAGTTATCTGTCAGCTTATATAACAAAAAAATTATCAAGTGAACTGCAGATTGCTTTCCTGTGAGACTCCAATGGATGCAGACGCGAGGATCTATCGATCAGAGTCGACGAGAAGAAAACGCCACGCACTCACAGGAGAGTCACACTCTCTGCAGTTAACGTGATAAATTTTTTGTTATTTTAATTTTGACAGATAACTTTGTACATTTCTTCAACATCTAGAATGTATTATAAGTTTCGGTTTTGAGAAATAAAACACCAAACCCGAATGTTGCCGTTTTCACTCCTTCCATTGTTAAGGATTTCTTCATTTTTTTGCTGAGAAACAAAAGGTTGAAATGAAATAATCATTCGCTTTTTAATAATTTAACAGATTGCAGGTTGGCAATTTTTCTAATCAATTTTGTTTCACGTATCACTCACCTTGACAACTTGCTGGGCCTTCACGAATTGGTTCTGATGCATACACATGTTGAGCAGCGAATCGTACGACGCCAGCATCCGGTTAACCACGCCCCGCGAGTCGCTCGTCTTCCGACTAACATTCTGCGAAGCCAGCGACACCTTGCGAGCCGGCTTGCCACCCACCGCCCCCTTTTCCTCGACCTCCTCGTCACTCTCGTCGTGGACCCCATAAAAACTCCAGAACCAGTCCACGGTATAACCGGAGGAACGCCACTGCGGCTGCTTCGGTATTTCCCCATATCCCTTGGGCGTGCTCTCGTCAGCCACCAACTGAAACCGCCACTGCGCCTCGCTTACGTACTGCGTCAACCGCGAGATCCGACGCTGCACGCTCCGTCCGCCATTCGCCTCCTTCCGCTTAGCGGTGGTCTGGTCGACCGAGACCGCGTCCTCGGCGCACCGACGTAGACACTCGAGGAGATCGCGGACCATCAACGTGTTGGCCACGAATCCGATGCGAGACAGTCCACGACCGCCGCTCGACGTGCTGCGCGCCGAACTGTTACACTCGGAGCTAAGTGTGAGATTGTGGGTGACCTCCGGTTGGCTCGTCATGCCTAATCCCTGCATGTTCTTCTTGGCACTGGCTTTAACCTTCGACTCCCTGCGGCCACCATTCTTTTCGAACATGTCCAGTTCCTCATCGGCCAAACTCGGCTTTTGTTCCTCATCATCTTTAGCACGTTTGGAGTGATGGCGTCGATGAAGCTTGGTGGCCGTCTCATTCGGTACAGAATCGCTGTCCTGGTGGTGAAGGGAACTACTGCGCTCGTCGGATTGAGACCTGTTCTCTTGTGACAACCCCGGCTCGCTGTCGGTTTCATTCTCGATGGGTTTCGTGACGTGGTATCTCAGGGGACAGACTCGGGTCACTTTGTTGGTTTTATCGTCACTCTTGCAAACTTGATCTGGGTCATCTGGATTCGGACGGGTCAGAAGCTCGGCATAGTCATCGGCACCTTCATGACCGTCATCGCTGTTGTCTGACCCCTCGCCACCCAGATCAGCGTTGCCCTCCTTGATGTGAAGATTGTTGGCGAAGAGCATCGTGAACGCGTTCTCGAGGATCTCAACGCGGTAGTCCAGGGGCAGGATCTGGGCGGTGGCGACCCGAATCGCGTCCAGTCGGGTCACCACATTCTCCCGGTAGAACTGTCGCCAGTCTTTCGGCGTAACTGCAGCCTCTTGCTCGGCCATCAAAGCGGCCTCCGGGTCGGCCACCGGTTCGTTGATCCGACGCTCCCGCCGGCTCTCCTCCATTAAGTGATCAACCGTCATGCCGTCCTCCACCACCCGCACAAAGTCGGCCATCACGTAGTAGCCAAGCAGCACCGACTCGTCCCGAGCCAGCTGTCGCCGCCACCCGTCGTCCCAGCACGATTCCGCACGGTCATTGACACGAGAGGGCGCGCAACACGCCAGCAGCCTGATCGCCTGGTCCGAGGTGAAGTCGAAGAAGGAGGGGCACCGACTGAGCGCGCACAGGGGAGACATGACCAGCAAGTGTGGAAGTAGATCCAGCACATTCTGAATCTGCACCTTGGACAATTTGGTTCTACCCGACCAATTGGTGGTCAAGGACATCATCACCATCTTGGCCTTGCGCGCCAGCTCGTCGCACACAGCTTCTAACGCCGGATCGAATTGGCTGCGATCGACATCCCTGCCGCCCATAATCTCGTTGTAGGATCTCTGGAAGTGGGAAATGCCCCGCACAGAGGTGATCCGCGACCACATGATGAGTAAGATGAGCGGTTTGAGGCGGCTCAGCAGGGGATATTGAAGCGTGCGGTGGGCCAACAGGGCGTCGTCGGAGGTCATCAGGTGGACGCAGCTGTCGATGAACCGCTCCAGAAAGTGGGTGTGGTTGATGACCGAGTGTAGGAAGAGCTGGCGGGCGTCCAGCTCTCCCGAACGGTTGTGTACCTGTTGCAAGAAATTGATGGCGGAGGTGGTGGCATCGACGTTCACCTCCACTCGTTGGTGCATCTGGTTCTCCAGGCGGCACAGGGCGTGCACAAAGTACAGGTCGGGGCCGTGGCTCAGGCACAGCGAGTACACGATGTTCCTGTCGATGATGCCGCGGTCGCAGAACTCGAGCAGGCGACACACCAACTTGTGATTCTGCTCTTCCAGCTCAGCCAGCGCTGATGCGCTATAAATAGAAGAAATGTACAAAATTTAATTTTAATTAAAAAAAATTGCATCTTTCCGTAATGGAAAAACTGGTGAAATTATTACGATTGAAAACGTAAGCAGCATTTATTGCGGAATGATTAATTGCAGCTATCACTGGTCGAACGGGCATTTATATTACGTGCCTGAAAATGACACCAATGGAAATTAACAGTAAACGATTGGTACTTCCAAATGAAATGGGATGCGAGACTATCTAATTTAAAGAAAATAAATTTTTGCAATGCACGAAATTTGAAAAAAATAAATTTGTTTTGAGGACCAAAATCCGACAAACAATTTCAATTTACTAGCATGAAATCAATATTTATTTTAGAGAATAGATTTTTATTGGAAAAGTTATATTTATAAATGCCTGTGTGTATCTAACTTAATAAGATTATTGGAAAAGTTAAATTTACGAGTATAAATGTACGGCCCCCGTGGTACAGTGGCTATAGTCATAGACTACTAAGCGGGTGGTCCCGGGTTCGATTCCCGGCGCA